>VXBW01007083.1:23443-125311 GCA_013400375.1 Thinocorus orbignyianus
CCGGCCGTTCCGGGGTCTCTCTGGAAACGTTTTCCTGGCTTTATCCTGACGGGTTAACGCCCCCCGAGCACCAGGGCGCAGCCCCGTCGCCCTGGCGAAGGGGCGCGCAACTCCCGCGCCCCCAGCCTGGCGCCCAGTCCGCGGGCTTGGGGCAGACTCTGACCGCCCCGGTGTCCTCGAACTGTNGAGCCGCTGCTCTGGCCGGCGCCTCTCGCCTTGCTCAGGAGTCCTCCGCTGCTGCCGCGCTTGTCGAGCGGATCGGAGGCTTAGCAGCAGGCAAGGGGAAGGAAGTCGGCCCCGCGGTGAGGTTTCTTTTTGGGAATAACTAAAGCGGCTGACTGGGCTCTTTGTGGGGGGGAACCCGGCTCGAGTGACCGTGCTCTGTGCCTTCATTCAGCTTGTTTTACGCCCACCTCGTTTCCTTCTGACGGCCGGCTCCTCCCCGCCTTTTCACCGAGCGGCAGAAACTTCAGGCGGCCCCGGCGTGCAGGTTTGCCGTCGGTGCGGGGGGCGCCGGCTGGGCAGAGCCAGACCGCATCCCCGCGTTCCCCCAGGGCGGGGGTCCCGGCCCGCTGTCTCTCTGCCGATCCGCGCCGACGGGGGCTAAAAGCATCTCCCCCGTCGCCGCGGGAGCGCTGGCTGCGAAACCCGGGGGCTGTGGGCGCGCAGAGGTCTCCCCATCAGCTGGGGCAGGCGCAGGGAGCGAGTTGGTTCGGGCAGTCACCCCGGGACAGTGAGTTTGGGGAGCGCGGAGGACGTTGTCTTAAGTTGATTTTGCAAGTAACTTGCATTTAACACGGCGCAAAAAGTGCTGGGTCTGTAGGATAGAAGTTTAAGCTAAGTAAATATTTGCAGGCTGATGTTGAAAGAAAACTTTAAAGGAAACGAAGTGAGTTACTTTGAATACGCAACTAACGCTTGTCCTTTTGCTTCTGCTTTTTCAAAGCTTGACCCTGATCATTTTTTGATTTAAATGAATTCATTTAGTTTGTGATCCCATAAACTAAGGACTACGTTAAGAGCACTCTGCAAATATAAATCTTTAGAACATAAAACCGCGGAGCTGAAGGTTTTCGCTCCACTTGCTAAGTTATCATGTAGATTTGCTGTTCATGAAAACTTGCACATCTCAATGTAAGCTGTGTTGTTTTTTAAATAAAATTCAACCCACCCCCTCCATCCCCCCAGTTTGCAGTGGTCTATGTGTTTGAGTGAGTTTTCTCTCTAGATGAGAACAGTTGCAGAAAATGTGATTTATTAATGTCAATCTTAATTGAATGTACTATTTCTCCTTTCCCCAGTGTCTCAGTTTAAAATGGTGAATTACTCTTATGATGAAGACCTTGAGGAACTGTGTCCAGTCTGTGGAGATAAAGTGTCTGGGTACCATTATGGACTTCTCACCTGTGAAAGCTGCAAGGTTCTGTTCTTATTACTTCATACAAGCACAAGTACAACAAAAAAAGTTTCAAATATAAGCATAAAAAGTGATAATTTAAGAAAATAGATGTGTAATAATTTAGCTTATTTCTGATATGCTTATTGTTACATTCATGTAAAAAATTAACAACCAAAAAGCTTTAGGATTTAGAATTCTCTTGGAAAGATCTCATCTGCACAAATGGAAACAACTTTATCATTGCTTTTAGGTATTTTGCTGTTGTGGTGTAGTTCTAGACCGACTTTAATTCCTAACTGCCCTAAATATCAATTGTAGTTGATTTGTATATATTTGGAGTATCCTGCTCCTCGAGGATAAAGTAGGAAAAGTATCCTCAATACAGATCAGCTTTGCAAAATCTAATGCGGTTTTCTTAAGATTTTTTTTCATCCTTCAGTGTTACAGTGTAAATTTCTGTGATTATAATGACCATGCACTTTTTTCATACAAACTATAACTGTCAGAGCTCACTTGACACACAAAGTCTGATAACTAATGTATGATTTAGTTTAGATCATTGATTAATTTTGAGAATAAAATATTTGTAAATGCGGCTTATCTTAGTGGAAGATAAATGTACATGCAAGATTGTATTATACTAAAAGGTTTAAATACTTATGAATTTGTTACATTTCAAACTTGTAATGTAAAATCTTTTTAAAGTTCTTCACAGTTATCTAAGTAATGCACTGTAAAAGAAACTCCTTTGACAAAACAATGCCATTTAAAATATTTAGTTGCATGGGAAAATTAACTTAGCCCATTATATTTTCATTAAAAAATAATCAATGAGAAATGAACAACAAGAACTTACTATGCCTCTAGCATGCACCACTGGGATGTACAGTAGCCAGAGGTACTCTGTATTTCTGTTATCTTTGCAACAGTGTCCCTACTTATATAATGTAAAACTACTTTAAAAGGAAAAGTTTGATAATTTTGCAATAATTAAAGAATATAAAAGGAACTAGTCAGCCACACTAGTTCTGCTACCACTGTTAGGGACACAGGAGACTACAGCCAGTTTTACCAAGCTTCGATGTAAGTGTATAAAACCACACTTGCATAAGAAAACCTCTTCTGAAGTCTGATGGTGTTCTCCTAGGTACATCTCTCTCTAATATAAAATGAACTATGTAACTTTGTAAGTGCTTGAGTGGTGTCTGAAAAAATGTTACAATGATTTCCATAAAATAAAATGCTGTAACGCTCTATCCAAGCAAGACAGGCTAACTTTTGTATCTATCATACAGGGATTCTTTAAGCGAACAGTCCAGAATAACAAAAGGTACACATGTATAGAAAATCAGAATTGCCAGATTGACAAAACACAGAGAAAACGATGCCCTTACTGTCGATTTCAAAAATGCCTAAGTGTTGGAATGAAATTGGAAGGTAAGAGTTATAGTTTTGCTGATACTGTCAACTGTACTATAGATTAATTTTGAAAATGATAGAATTACACGTTACTACATGATGTTTCAAAAATGCTACATACTTATGGCTCTGAAATCCTAGTAAATGGTGACTTTGTGTGCTTAATTAAATTGTTACTTCATTTTAAAAAAAATCTAACAAGTAAATGGTGAATCACTAACAACTAGTTAAAACCATAATAGATTTTTTTTTTTTTTCATATACATATATAATTTGATATTTTGGTATTTTAGAGTTTGACAGAATGGGTCTAGAGATAATAGTTTTGCAGCTTTTTAAAAGACTTAATTTAGATTAAACGTGAGATATGTAAGAAGTGTCCAGAGTAGAAAAAAAAATTAGTCATTGGTATGGAGAGTGATCTGATTTTATTTATATTTTATCTAGTGGTGGTGTTTTGTTTTTTTTTTTTTTTAAATATATTCTACTGACAGTAAGGCAGAAAACAGAGAAACAGATAAAATAAGGGGTTTTTTTTTTTTTTTTCCTCTCACCAGCCTCTGTTTGGGATTAAGGAACCAAATAATCTCTAAAGTTGTGTCCTATGTTTTGTGATGCTACACCTGAGATGCCATTACAAATGAAAGAGAATAAGGCGTTTTGAAGTATACTTTTGACTTCATTTCATTTTCTCATGTACAGAGAACAATAAAAAGCATACAATACCCCTTGAGATAACCAAATGCAAAACGATCATTAGCTTGAATTTGAGAATCATACACAGTTCATTCTGGCTTTGATAAGTGAAATAGTAAGATTCAGGTTTCACAGCAAAAGACATTTCTGCTTGACCAAGGACAAGCTCCTGAATTCTTTATTCTTACAATTGTACTGAAGTGGCATTCACCCTAAATGCTTAACCAGGAAAAATCAGGCCAAGGAGGGCAACCATAAACCATTAAAGGAGCCATAAAGGATAAGACCCAAACACCTGAGTCTGGCAAAGGAAAGCTGTTGATATAACTGAAGATAAACAGAAAAATCAGTTTCCTGCAGATTTACGGATTCAGTACTGTTCTGTTCACCTGCAAGACTGAACTAGCACTGACACACTGCACTAAACATCCTGAATCACTGCATGATCTTCCAAATTCAAATAGTATAGTAACAGGACATTTGGAATCTTTTTCTTATTGTTGATATTAAGAATAAGGATAAAATACATTGATCTACACCCACTTTTAACTCCTACCAGTTGCTGATAATGGTACAGGACCAAATTTTGTCTTCTGTGATTACATGCAGTTCATCTTAATTTCTCTAGGAGTTATACAAAAGCATTTGCTAATGCAGTTTGGCTCAGAGTTTTTAGTTGTAGAATACTTGGAGGGCATTATGTATATGGATTTTAAATTAATTACATTTATCAGCCTGTTGTTTTAATTATTTTTATTTTGTGCATTTTGCTCAAAATCAAAATTCACTGGCAAATTAGCAGCAGCATTTTTACTGCAAAATAGAGCAAAGTGCCTGTAGTTTTAAAGATACTCCAGAAAATGTACTTTAGCTTCCTTATCCCCACGTTCATAAAACTTCTCTTGTTTTGTTTAGAAAATTGGAAGAACATGTGTTTCCATAACTGTAAATACTTGTGACATTTATATGTGTATTTCCCTGATAGCAATATATATAGCCTTAAAGTCTAGTTCATAAATTACCATGGACCAAAAAAATCATTAAACGTTAAAGTCCTTATGATAATGTACAGTATTATGCGTACCTAGCATTCATAATAAATTTTTAATGTTCTACTAATCCCTAAGATAAAAAGCTCAAGAACTTAACCTCCAGCAATCTCAGCAGTCTCAACATGTCACCAGGCTGTCAAAGGTTCCTCTTTCAATCTAATTGCTGTTGGGCAAGGTGGGCTTGGTGAGAGCTCCTTGCTAGTCCTTTACATATATACCATGGTGACAGACACTACTGTGACAGAGACCACCAGTATGACTCCCAAGGCAGCTGTTGAGGTGGATTTGTTTTAATTATTTCTAATTCCAGAGATATTACAAGCCAGAACAGTGTCAGTAGTTTCTGTTTCACTTCCACCTTCTGTGTGGAAGGCAGCAAGCTGACAGCTTTCTCTCTGCACATTCCAACTGCAGCTAAACATTTCTGTAGAGCTATTCAGCTAACTAGAAATCTCTTAAAGTTTTACACCAATCTGAACCTGAACAAAAGGAAATACTTCCTTTTTGCCAAGAAAAAACGTATTCCCCTATATGACTACTGAACATTTCGTAATTTACGTTTCAGATGTTTTGCTGCGGTGGAAGGCAGTAATGGATTGATTATAATGAGACAGTGTGGTCCACTGGATACGTCTCACACAAATTCTGGACATCACCCCTTGTTTCTTAATGACATGTTAGCTTGACATTAAACCAAATATACATTGAGATCTCCACGTGATCCCATAGCAGGTGTGAAATTCCTGTAGCCAACCATTGTGTTTGTCCCTGTGTTCTAATCAATGTAAAAAGAAGTCCTTCTATGTTAGTAATAAATGCATGTGATATTTAAATTACCAGAAAAAAGTGACATTTGTTAAGTCAAAATAAATCTTTTTCTTCAGGAATAGATTTTGAGCTTTCAAGAGAGGGAGTTACATTTTTACATTTCTTCTCTGTCCTAATGTATGTTTCATTAAAAAATGTTTATTCCAAGTTTTAATTATGATTTACTTACTTCCTCTCCCCTGACAGCTGTGCGAGCTGACCGAATGCGTGGCGGTCGAAACAAGTTTGGACCAATGTACAAGAGAGACAGGGCGTTGAAGCAGCAGAAGAAAGCTCTTATCCGAGCAAATGGACTTAAACTGGAAGCCATGACTCAGGTGATCCAAGCAATGCCGACTGACCTGACAATATCTTCTGCAATCCAGAACATCCATTCTGCCTCCAAAGGCCTACCTCTGAACCATACTGCCTTGCCTCCTACAGACTATGACAGAAGTCCCTTCGTAACCTCTCCAATTAGTATGACAATGCCACCCCATGGCAGTTTGCAAGGTTACCAAACCTATGGCCATTTTCCCAGCCGTGCGATCAAGTCTGAGTACCCTGACCCTTACACTAGTTCACCAGAGTCAATAATGGGCTACTCATACATGGATAGTTACCAAACAAGCTCACCAGCAAGTATTCCACATCTGATATTGGAACTCCTGAAATGTGAGCCAGATGAGCCGCAAGTCCAAGCTAAGATCATGGCATATCTGCAGCAAGAGCAAGCCAACAGAAGCAAACACGAGAAGCTCAACACATTTGGGCTTATGTGCAAAATGGCTGACCAAACCCTCTTCTCCATTGTTGAGTGGGCTAGGAGTAGCATCTTTTTTAGAGAACTTAAGGTAGGTAACAGTCTTACATTATATTATCATTCAATCAAGAAAAATATAGCATTGGTTACTTCAAGCAAGGAAGCATGGTTTATGGTTTATCTTTTTTTTTATTCCCTCAAGCACCTCATTCTTAATTTATTTGGCTTGAAGTAGGCAGACTATCATGAGGAGAGACTTGTAGTTATGTTCCACCTGAGCCTATAATTAGTTGTAGCAAAGAGCTTCAAGTTTCAGTTTAGTTCTTCTGTACTTTACTATTTATCACAACTGTTACTAACCACCACAGAGCCTCGCATAAATTTCAGTAATTCCCTGTTAGTATTGTTCACTGTCTGACTTGTATTCAGAGTTGTAAGCATGCCTGTTACCCCATTCTACATTCATTTATGTAATTACTTTGTTACCTCATTTAACATATGGGGGAATGCCATTTCTATCCTTGTATAAATCCGTATTTGGAATATTCACTTTGTCAGTAGGATGCTATTCTGTGCATTCTTCTGTGTAGTTAACCATGAAGGCTGAATCCTAAGCTGGGTATACACAGAATGGAAAGTAAGGAAGAAGAAGATGTCTTAAAGATTCCTTTTGGTTCTCATCACCACTGTAACATGGGATATTTCTTTAATCTAGGCTGGCTACAGTGACATGTAGGCTCTTAATTCTGTTGGAGCACACAAATTCTCATGCACAGCTCTCTGGTGGCCAGAAATTCCTCCATTTACATTTTTCAGACTTTGTTAAGGTAATTTTGTGGTCTGTTGTGGTCAGGACTGAAATTTTAAGCCAGAAATTTGGGTCCAGACAATAGAGATAAACTACAGTTTTTAACCACGCTCTTGATAAAGAAATTAGCTCTAGAAGGAATAAAAGATCTTCTGTCTTAAAAATCCCCTCGAGATGATGAACTCAAATCAAATATGAGTTTCCCTACTATATTGTTAGTAACTGAATATCTGCTACACAGAGATGTTTTTGCCACAACTATTTGCTTCTGAAATCTGTAAAGTTTTGTGACCACCCATGATTTTCTGCTGACTGCTGTCAAGCTAAAGGAAAATAATACGACATCCAAATACAACAACCACTGTAGAAGCTCGCTGAGAATTGAATCTGCGTAAATCAAGAGCACAAAAAGGAGATGCTATTAAAAAGCTGTAGTCAGGATTCTTGCCACAACAGTAGTTCTGTCGTAACCATAATGATGCAGACACATGAAATGAAGCCTGATTACGAGAAAAGCAAGCTGCATATGTTGCACGTACAACTCCAGCTTCTCTCCAATTTTTCATAAGAATGGTTGCAGGAACCATTAAAAACTCAGTCTATATAAAGAAAAAGAAGGAAGGAAGTTTACCTAGAGAAGAAAATGGATTAAAGAGAGGAAAAGACTGTCACATCTTTCTTTGCTGTCTAGGTTGTTTACAGTTTTATAGTAAACTATAAGCCATGCTAGCCGTTTTAAGTAATTTTAAAATGAAAATTGCAAACATGTTGCATGTCCAATAGACTATGTTCCAAATATCAGGGACCAGCTCTTTCTATCCATATACTGGGGAGTACTTTAGTTGAGAGTAACCATGTTAAAAATCACTGAGATTTGCAGAACAAGATACTCTTCAGTGTAAGAATTTTTACATTATGTTCTGCCCTACAACTCCATTTATGATTAAAGTGAGAATATAAGATATTCAAGCAACATTTGCTTTTTATGGTTCCATAGCTTAATCTATAGGAAGATTTCATAAGCATTCAGCATGCTGAGAATAGTTTTAGAGATGGTCTTCACCACTAACCTCAGCTTGGATAGTATTCTTTAACCAACATGTGTTTACTAATATGGACAAAGAAGATGCAGAAATTTGTTTAATGAAAATGCTGACCAGCTTATCCTGTCTCTAGATGTATGTATACACTACATACATACTTCCAGAAATACATATATTCTAGAAATATCTAGAGACTTCCACACATTTTAAAAGGCTTGGTTTCATCTTAGCATTTGTACCCTTTACATCTTAGAAACTTACGAGTTCAGACAGTATCATACCTTCTGGCATATCCAGACTATTTATTTATTTATTTGGACAAGATCAACTAAACTGCACAGCATTCCAGAACAATAGCAACACACTTAGAAATCCATCCACATCTGACATTTAGGGATCAGATTACACATAATGCTAAGAACTTAAAAGCTTCTCAACTTCAAAAAAGTGAGGTGCTCTGAGTATGTTTAGATCAGACTCTACTTTGGTAACACCAAAGGTAACACCATCCCTCTTTGCAGTTGAGAACAGAGGATCAGAATTAAACAAAAGGTTTCCAGACCTTTCCTGAACACAGCTCTCTTCTATCCATCCATGGTTTGAGCTCCTTCTGAACAGAGTAGCAAAAGCAGCTATTTCAGATTGCTGCACAGAACATAAATATCTATGGGGGAGGGAACAAAAACCACCTCAGAATATGACAGGAGATTTTAAATGCAGAAGGAAGGGAAAAAGCAATTGTAATAAAGATGCAACTAGATTTTCAGAACAGCTGACTTTGTTCCCTACCTATACACAGCAGAGAAGTATGTATTTGCTTCAGAAGATATTTTCCTATTATTCCTACTTGTCTAAATCTAACAACGGAATCGTGAGATGTGTTTCAGGTAAGACAGGTGCATTACCAGAACTCTGGGACTAAAATTTCAAATTATTCAAATAATTAAACAGTAAAAAAAGCACAAATGTGATCTGTATTAAATTCATCATGATTTTGTCATGATAAATGGTTGTAAGTTACTAAACAGCATGTTTGCCATTCTTTACTGTATCTTTTCACTTTATTCAAAATTTAGTCTTACACATTTGTCTCTTCAGTTCATACAAAAGGGCAAACATTTTCCTTTCTGCTACACCTAGAGATTTGTAGCTTAGAGAGTTCAAGAAGGACTGAAAAGGAGGAGGACATAATTTAAAGAAAAAATGTCCTAGTCCATTAGTGGTTTAGGACACATTTACCCTAGAGATAATAACAAAATCCCACCAGTGAACTACATTTTTAAAGTTTTCTCTTTTTCTTTCTATTTGGCTGAAAAAAAATATTTTTTTAGAGAGATCTCAAGTGATAACAAACATGTTTTAAACCATCTTTTCATGACACATTTATCAGCTTATGCTTGTCACAATCTTCTCATTTGTTGCTCTACAAATTGTCAACACCTCTTTTGGAATGGTGTATACTTGTAAGCATGTAAAAGGTTAAAATATTTTCTGGGCAAAACTACTTACAGCATGCACTGCATTTTACAGAATTTGACCTGTGTATGAATTTAAATATGTAATTTAAGACTAACGCGCATATTTACTAAGGAGTAGATCCTCCCATCTTCCTGTTGGATATCAGCAATCAACAGAAACAGTAATGAAGCAAACTAGTTAGGATTAGTAATAATGTAAGATCCAAAGCATCCAGTAGCAATCCACCTTGAATTTAACACCTGCTAAAATCTCAAACATACCTCTCTGTCTTGTGAAGTCAGAATACGTTTAGTATTTGGTAATTATATCATAAATTCCTGCGGTTTGACATCACACATTATTCGTTTATACATAATGAGAAATGTTTCTGTATGGTTTTATTACACAGATGAAATAAGAATGCGCAGATAACCTCCTAGTAGACTCATGATGATACTAATAGTAATGAAGGCCTTTGTTAGCTATGCTGGAGTTGCTGAAAGCTCAGTAAATATAAAAGTAAGATATATCCATCCTATCCTCAGCTAAGAAAACTCAGGAATGCCCTGGGGATGCTAGATTTGTAGCCAGCTGTCTTAGTCAGGTGAAAGGTCTTTGTACAAAGCTAAAAAGAAAATATTGCAAGAGTTTCTAGAGTCCAAAGGTTACCTGGCCCCAAGAAAGGATGCAGATAGTTCCACTGGACTGGTCTTTCCCCATAGTCCACATCAGAGAAAATTCAACAACTGCTTCCAAAGCTGAGTACTCCTGAATCCATAAAAGAAAGCAGTCTCTTCTTGGAGCAGGAAGAAAACAAGACCTCCACTGTAGAACAGTCCTCAGGATACTTTCTCCTGGCTGAGGATCAGAAAATTAGCTAAATGTTGGTAGTTACAAAAAAGGTACCGAAGGACTTGTGACTCACAAAAAGTGATTTACTTTGATTTATTTAGCTATTTTAGTGAGGATGTCATAGGTCAAAGTTCTGTGTGAGCACAAATCCATTTAGTGAATGCTTGCAGGAAGAGCCGGCGTACTTCATGTTAAAGCAGCCCATCCTAGAACTATTCACTGAGTTTGCGAATTTAGACCGTTCAATGATGTCAGACTATCAGTTCTCCGACAGATTTCTTGTTCTAAGTATAAATTTGTCCATGCTTCTGTTAGCTGCAAATGTGGCCTTCAAATAAACAATGGCATAAGCATGTATCTCAAAAGGACCCTATCTATAGAACTTATACTATAAATGGTAACAGATGTTTTGGCAGCTAATAAGCAAATAGAGACCTAGTTTTGCATTACATATTCCCCATAAACACAACTATATTAGGAGAATTTCAAATTATGTCATAAAGCAGTGCAAACTTAGGGTGAATAGGATTAACAGAACTCCTTGAATGTCTCTTTTTTTTTCCTGTAAAATGTATTTAGTTAGATATAGTAATATAATACTCAATACATCAGCTTTAATTTCAAATTTCAGTCTCTGTGTATTGAAGTATCAAGAAATGCATAGAAAATAAGGAATTACAATACAGAAAACCAATTATTAAACTAAATTAACAGAGAATACAAAAAAAAATATAGAGTGGGTTTGGTTGGTGGGTGGGGTTTTTTTTGAGAAAAAATGTCAGCAGTGGAATACCTTAAAAGTTCTTCTTCAGGCTGATGAAAGGATGATATATTATTTAGACTTAAGTAATCAAAGGCAGTTTGATAACTTGAAGTGCTTTTGGACTTTGTAGTATAGGTTTATTGGGACAGGAAATGGAACTAATATATCTGACAAAATAACATTTTAAATAACATTTCCCTTAACATCAGTAATCAGATTAGTTAATAAGCTGTCATGTGTAGCTGTTGATTTTTAGTCTTCAGTACCTGGATCTGGAAAAAAAAAAAAAATTTCTCAAACATTTAAAAAATGCTGGGGAAGGGAAGAGAATTTCTCTTACACAGCCAAATAATTCTTTGCCATAGAATAATTAATTTAATTTCACAAATAGTCAAATCCGGGGCTTAACGGAGCATGGGATTGTATTTGCCACCTCTCTGAAATTTCTTAGGGGAACACTTTTACAAGTTAACTTCATGATTTTATTCCAGCTCTCCTCTGAACAGGTGATGTGACTAAATGCTGTATTTCAGCATGCAGGCATGTCATTTTGCAGCCTTTCTAAACAGTTTGTTCTGTGCTAAGCCTCTGGCACTTTTCCTAGGCCTAAGAAAAAGATGGTGTTCTCGTACGCTCATTCACATCAAAGCTGGATACTTCGGTTTTGCTTTACTATGTGATGTTACTCTCTATGATAGCAGGAGACTGAGTTCAGTTGCTCTGGATTTAGTCATTTTCCATCTAATACTCAACATTAAGCATCATGCTTGAGACTAAGAACCGTGCTCCTTGTAGGTGTTTTTTTGAAAGGCTGATACTCCTGCACTTGAGTGGATCTGCAGTCACCAGATCACTGTAGCAAATTTACTCAGTTTCCCATTAACAGCTGTGATGCAATAATGTTGGTTTACCACTTATTATTAGAGCAAATTTGAGCAAGTAACAATTCCAAAAGCTATCCAACCCATCCTAACGCTAGCGACGAGCAGAGATATAATACGTTATTATATGGACATGTGGAATTACATAGCTACATCCAGCTCTTGCCACACGGCCTGTGGCAGACACTGCAGCCTTGATGGGAGGGAAGAGCCACACTTGCATGTTCCGCTGTGACTTGGAGGCATTTGTTACACATTACAGTGCAGTTTTTTTTCCTTCGAAGTGTAAGTTTCCAATTGCAGTTTGACAGTTTTCAGCAGTGATAGAATAAAGATTACTCAGGTACATTACCAAACGTGTATCACATTGCTGTAGGGCAAGGTGAAAAAAATAGTGCTCTTTAGATCTTGCATGCTGTGGCTAGTCCGAAGTGATATTAAAGTGAATTCTAATAATGAGTGCGGTACTGATTAAGGAACTGAACTGTGAACGCTCAGCCATGTTAATATAACCTATTGTAATTCCAGACCACTTTTTTTAATTTTGTTTTCTGCTGTGAGAATTTGATCCTTTTGCCAAATGATGGAGAGCACCTTGAACATTAAAAACTAAACAATTCCAGTGTCTTGGAAAATCATAGATACATGTTCTGGTTTTGCTTAAGAAAGCCACAGTTTTCTTGTTAGAATGACAGATCTTCACTTACAAAGAGCTCAATTTTTTGCAAGTTTCTGCCACCAAAAAAAGGCAATTTTTACCCCCTGAAATTATGACATTTCTTACAACCAGGCGGTAAATCTTACTACAGGAAGAGAATTTGTTTCATTCAGATCCAGAGTTTTTCTAAAATAACTATATCGTTCAGATCCAGCACTTGTGTATGATACCTGTATAATATTTCTGTTGTATGGGATGGTTTCCAGTTACAGTGAAAGTTCACCTCTATAAAAGCATCAAGGCTATTCAGATTTAAGGATGTTATTTTGTTAACCTGTAGCCTTTATGATCACCTACAGTAAGGATGAAATCCTGGTCATACTGAAGTCACTTACAGACTTCCTATCAGCGCTGCTGAAGCCCTATCATTTAAGTAGACATTTTCCTGTATTTTCATGGGTAGAGGGAAGCTGCTCCAGATTGAGGGATGATCATCTTTGTACATATAGCACTGTGAAGTCAATAGCTCACATAACCTACTCAGCAACAGGGCTGAAAAATGCTGACAAATCACAAGAAAAGCAGAGGAAAGTGTGATTTATGAAGAAATACTAAGAAATCTGAATATTCATAGCTTGATCAAACAAAAAATACCACCATATGGCAGCCATGTAGAAGCACAGTGTTTGAACAAAACAGAGACCTCAAAGAGTGAGGAGTTTTGTTCTGCCTGCAGTAGCACCAATAACATGGTTTCCACAACATTCAGTCATCAAACTCATTATTGGAGAAAAGGCTTAAAGCTGAGAATTTTCAAATCATACTGTAAGTTGTAAGATGACTCAGAATAGGTTGGATGCGTTATACAGCTATGTAGGCACAGGAACATGCTAGAGGACTTAAGTCTTTTCCATTTCCAATTTTAAAATTATTATAAAATGAAATTTCAAATAGGAGCATTAAAATAAAGAGACAGATTACACTTAAATATCCATCTGGTATCTCTCTACTTCCAAACAGTATGCATTAAGTAGATTTTCAGACTTCTATAGTAGAATAATTCCCTATTGCCCAGGAAGCATGTCATCGTATGCTAGCCAAAAACTTAACCATGGACTTTCATTTCTTTTGTTATGTATCAAGGCTATCATGGTTGGCTCTATTTCATAGGCTTAAGTCACAAGACTACCTATAAAAGGGGGAAAAGCATAATTTCATGTCTTGGAAGTAAAATTCAGGTGCTTATTCCCTCACCCCCCAATACACCAAGATGCAAAAATAGTAACCTCAAGAAAGGGTAAGTTCTAGTACAAGAGGAAATAATATTTCAAAAACAAGTTTAAACCTGAGTGCAATTCAAGAAATATCCAAATGCGTGATAAACATTTGGCTTGAATTCCATTACAGCAAACGTGAAGAAAGTGGCGATGTCTAAAAGCTGGTACTCTATTAAATGAGTGCAGTATAGATCTCCTAGTAAAGTGGCATATAAAGTAGCTATTTTATCCCTCCCACTTTTTCCAAACATGGCTGGAAAGAGCAGTTACAAGGAAGCTGAAATGTAACCACTATCTCTAGGACAGTCTTTAACTGTTTTCTGATATTTTTTCCCCAAATAAGAAACCTCTTAATTATTAAGTCTGCAACCATTTCAACTCTGAACAAAAAGCACAGTTTTATTCAGAGTTAAGGTTGGCTGAATCACAACACACTTTTTTACCATATTATAAAACTGTTCTGAAACATTTGCTCTCCATGTGCCACAGAACCCAGTTGGTGCTCCAGCCCCCACCACCTCAGCCCATATGAGGGGTACAGGGTTGCCACTCCTGTGCCCAGACCAGGGCAGGTCTATGAGGCTGCCAGCAGGATTCCTCTGCCGCACCACCCTCACGTGGGGCCTCATGACACCCAGGAAGAAGTTCTGAGTTGAAAGGGTGAGGCAAGGGCACGCAGATGCAGTGAGGGAACTTCACCTGTGAAGCAGCCCAGGGAGGGCAAGAGCCTGGGCTAGGGCTTAAGTGGTGCTCTGGGTGGGGGCCAGGTGGTGCCTGCAGGTGTTTCAGGGTCTTGTGTGAAGAAGAGGGCCTGTGCCTTGCACGGGCCATCAGCACATAACTCAGGGAGCAAACCCTAAAAGAGCAGAAAACTTAAGGGCTGTGGCTCTGCCTCTCTTGGGTGTTCCTTCTCGCTGCCTCGGGACTGACCCTTTACTGTGTAAAAAGGGTGTGGGTAGGCAGCCTGCAGTGCATCCCCAGCCAGCCGCTCTCCTGCCTGTGTCTGCAGGCACAGGGCTCTCAAACCCTGCTGAGGCACAGGGGCTTGGCACCAAGTCGTGGACTGTGGACGTGTACAACCTGGGCAGCAGCAGCGTTGAGGGGTTCTAGCATCCCCTGAACCTCCTGGGAAGGGGCCACTCATGGCATCATTAGGAGTGGCCTGCAAGGAGCTGCTCTGCCCTTTAGTGCTCCTGATAGGCATCACTGCTTGGGTGTAAAATGCGGTTACAGGCATTGGGGTGCCAGCACAAGTGCCCTGAACAGGCCATAGCTGCCTGGGTTTGTCCTCTGCAGAGGTGCAGCACCCATTCCTCAGCCTGTGTGTGGCTGAGCAGATGGCAGCTTTCCTAGCAGCTACCAGGAAAGGAGAAAGGGTTTCTACTGAAAGGCAAACCACGGGTTAGTCTCACACCTTGCCTTAACATTGCCCCAAATCCAACTGCTTTGGGGAAAGTTGAGAGACGCGCACCAGATTTTTTCCTGAAAATGTTCTTTATTTGCTGTTTTGAAATAGAGACTGAAAGGTGTTGCTATTGGCATCACTGCAGGCACATTTGCAGAGCAACTACAGAAGAAATAAAAGGGCAGATTTAAGAAGGAATTAAGGGAAACTAAGAAAGAGATAAAATAAGGTGCCAGTAGAAAAGTGAAGCTATAATTTTAGGCAGATATCCTCAGTGTCTTTTTTCTACTTCTGTAACTGGCAGAAGAACAGTTATAGGTGGTTCAGTAAACATCGGGACAGTCTAAGCAAACACGTATTTAGCACTGTGTCTTGGAAACACTGAAGTCATTATAGCAACCATTTCAGACACACATACACCCCCAAAAGGTACGATAAACTAGTAAAATAAGGCACCAAATAATCACATTGTGGTGAAAAAAAGAAATTCCATTTGGTCTAATTCTGGAATCCTCTGTCATACTCATCAGTTGGGGAGGGAAAAAAACCTAAAATCTGTTTTCAGAAATAGAAAAATGCTACTTACATCTAGATACAGCTCTTGCATTTGTTGAAAGAAAAGTTACTTTGATATTTGTTGCTAAATAAAATCTTGGATCAAGTAAATTTAATTTAAAAAATTAGTTAAGGCAACAATAAACACAGGAAATATACATGAATAAAGTGTTCTACAAGTCAGGCAATCTTTTAAAACTATAAATATCACCTAAGCAAGGCCACTATAATTAGCAAGGGGTGAACAAAAGAAGACATCCAGAAATAGATGGGGAGGGGGAAGGTTGGGAGGGTGAAATGTCTTGGTTAACCTTATTCAAGTGTTCTTTCCATAGCGTAGGAAATGGTTCCAGCTAGCTCATGAGTTCTGTTGGTATTAACTGATTTTTAAAAGGACATTTCCACGTTGTCTGTATGCCAAGGAAATTCTTTTACTGGCATGTTTGCTGAATACAGGAAACATCACCCTGACTAAGTGACACTGGATGTGATGAAGAATTGTATCTTTATTCTGGTGTTGCAGTCAGCGTCGTCTGTTTGTTTCATCTGGTTACCTTTTGGTATTTATTGGGGAATACTTACTGCAGTCTCGCAATTCGTCCTGAGTAGTGAGCAAACACAGTGACTGGTGGTGCTGAGTCATAATCCCTCATCACTCGAGAAGCAGCTTGCTGCAGCCCTTGTGCACCAGCTGCTTAGCTAGTCTGAGGGTTAATCCAGCACTTCAGAGGAGGCAGAGACAGGGCAGTCTAGTCATGCCCTAATCTACTTCATCCCTCTTCAAGGTATGGGCAGAAAAGAGTAGCAGAGTGCTAGGAACCATCCTCCTCTCTATGCTATGCCCAGAATTCCCAGTAAAAGGGAATAAATATGTACCAACAACTCCTAACTCTCCTAAATAGAGAGCTAAACAGGTTTGGCTTGCATATAGCAATTTTCAGTGTATGTCAGGTTGTGCTTATCTGAAGAAAACTTTACCAAAGCGAATGAGAATTTTGTCCCAGTAAGAAGTGCAAGTTAAGATCTTGAATACCGTATTTCCAGTTTCACTCACAGGATCTGCCAGTTTCCTGTTTTCTTCTGTAAACTGCCTGTGTCAAGTTTTTACATTTGATTTGCTACTTGTTATTTCTAAATGCCCTTTCTGTTATTTATTTCCTCTTTTTTCCTTTCTCTTTCTTGGGAATGCGGTTAGTACCACCACGACTACATAGGAGGCAGTAAGTACAGTTATTTGTGGCTCTGGGCTCCACTGACCTATCCCACAGAGATCTTCAACAACTGTCAGTGTGTTTCAGCACAGGCCCCTTAAACTCCTTGTGCACCCTTTTGGGAAAAGATAGAAATCTTTGAGAAAAAGGTTCAGAATGGCTAGGTCAGATGAATCAGTTTTCTTTCCGTCTTGCTACTCTTGCAGCTCAGTAAAAATCACTCTAGAACCACAAGAGTAGTTAATCCATACTATTAACTTTCCTTTAGGTAACAGCAAGAGCATGCAGGGAGAATAACAGGCAACAATTGTCCGAAGTCTCTGGTTCTACTCCCGTTAACTGTGCAGTAGTTTTAGGACATAACAACCCTGATGTTAGAAAGAGTTGTGGGAGATGGTAGGGATGTAGTGGGCTGCTGGGAGAAATGAGACTAAATTAGATGGTGGTGCAAATCATGCAGTGTGCAAGTGGAAGCTGAGACTAATGTGTAGCTCATATCCAGGTCACCATGGTATAAAATAGTTTCAGCTTCTTTTGTAACCATTCTATAATCGCTGGTGTTCTGCTAATCTACATGCAGAGAGAAGAGAGGGAGATAGAAAGCAAGCTACTCACAAGAAAAAGGTACTGTTGGAGTACTATTTGGGTTTCTAGGTTTCTACGTATGTAAGCACATATTACACTCATGAAAAGTGTTTGAGTCCGAGACCTAAAATCTCCCAATGGTATTTTGCATATTGGCCATATTGCTAAGATTCTACCCAGACTTTCTAGTCTTTGAGTAATCCAAAATCACTTTAAGGAATAGCATCAAAAAAACGTCTTTCTGATACAGGACTTGGAAAACAACAGACCATTTTTTATAATGCAGTGAATAAATAACAAGAATATTAACAACAGCAACAATAATAATAACAAGTCTAAGTAGAAATAAACATGTGGCAATTACTTTGTTTTGGCCATACAAGATAGGTTCTCATTCTGCAAGCATGGTCGGGGACAATGCTCTCTACTGACTAGGAATGAATTTTCAGGGAAAGTATTCCCAGCAGGAAAGGTTACACCTCGAAGTCAGTGTTTACATGGCTAGCTCACTTGGTAATGTTAAGCAGCATGTATTTTTAATTTGCATGCTTCTCCTTTAAGGCATAGCCTTCTCTTGACTTCAGTAGGAGCTCCACATGTTTTGCCTTTGATTCCCCTGCATGCTGGCAACTCTAATTAGTGTTACTAGGAGTTTCTGTGGAGTTTCTCTCTCTCCCTCTTCCTCTGTAAAAGAGAATAGTTTTCAGTAGTTTATCCTAGCAGTGGCTGGTGTATTTACAGATCAGGAGTTGGAGCTTTATCAAACCGGTACATGGTGCCTATCAAGAATGTATCTTCATTTCTTCTCTGTCCCTGCCAAAGCAGAACTTTACCTTTTTCTCCAGGCTGAATAACAAATAGTGGCATGACTGTGAGATAAAAAGATATTGATCGTTCTAATAAACTCCCCTCAGTTTTTAAAAGATTGCTTAGTGTTGTCTTTGGGGTTTTTTAGAGTAATGACTTTAGCTAGTTAACACAGCCTTTCTCTGTAAGTTGCTAACATATTAATGTGGTGCAGTAAATATAAGTTAGAAAAGATCAGATCTTTCTTTAAGACTGATGTTCTCAAGGGCTAGATCCTGCAACCCATACTAAACTTCAGCCTGCTCTGCCCTGTAGAAATTTCTTTGGACTTCAGGGATATTTTGTATAGGGACTGGGACAATCTGGTCCTTTTTTGCAGTGCCTCCAGTTTTATTAAAATAAACAACCTACACACACCCTTGCCATCAAACCTTGCATCTTGAAAACAGAAATACAGTTCCATTTTGAGATTTTCATCTCAGACTTGCATACTCGTGTGTAGTGATAGACACAATGAACAGGAGCTGCTTTTCTCCTTCCTCGTAAGAACTATCGCGTGTGCTTTTCTGTGCTAACATAACCCTCTTCCCAATATTTCAAAAGACACAGAGCTTCCCAGCATGATGATAAAGTTTTCCTGTGTTCCAATAATAAAAGTTGAACGTACCAGTAATTTCCAGTTCCTCTGTGGTCGGGCAGACTGTGAAGACTAAATCAGAAGTACCCAACCTGCAATATCAGTGTGGGAGTCGGAAACAGATGTTCACCGGACAATACAATTTGTTGTCGCTGTCGATACTATATGGCAGTTTTCCCAACAGAAATTGTCCGTAGCTGGAAAAGAATGTAAGGAATGATTCATGCCCTGAATTCTTATTATTTTTAAATATTTAATATTCTGTTTTCTTCTATTTTAAAAGTTGGAATCAGCGAGGCATAAGCACTCAAAAATACGTTTAACTGGACTTGTAGCGTCTGTGTAGTATGTCAACCAATTAATTTAAGGCTTTTTCCTCAAGACAAGACATTGTGTTAGAACAAGAGTCAAATCCTCTTCTTTAGAATGAGGGTGCTGTAACCTTTAATCTTCTAAAATATTTGTTGCACAGTAGCTATTTACTCAAAAAGCATGTGATGGGAGGTAACTGGGACAAATAATTTCATGTGTGTCTGAGTGTGTATTTATAAGCATCATTTATTATATTAATAGAATAGTATTTTTATACATACAAGAACATTTTAAAGCATTGTTACATCTTAGAAATTCTAATAGACCATTTGGGCATTCAGAACTGATCAAATACTCAAATGAGCAGAATCCTCTATTAGAGTAGCATATGATGTCTAGCCTTGATTTCCAAATTTAATGAATATTACAAAAGCAGATGCGCTATATCATACTTACTATAAAAGGCAATGGATTGGGTTAGGTGCTCTTTAAATTAAATATTAATTTTTCAGGGATACAGCAAATATATCTAAAAAAAAAAATATGCAGAAAGCCTAAGTGAAATCAGACCTATGTACAAATTAATATATTTAGTAGGAGTGTCAAAGAGAGCTAAAGACGGGGCTGCCAGATCTCTTGGGTATATAACCTATATTTTACATTAAAAAGCAACACTAAGAATTTTCAAAAATGAAGATATCTGAGATCTGAATTGGAGTTCATTGAAATCAGTGACAAAACTCGCATATAGTTGCTTACTGTTCTATCTCTGGCAGGCTTTCTTTAGAGATACTAAAAGAGAAAAAGGTGTCTGTAATGACAAAGCTCAAACAAGAGCAAAAGATTTTAGCACTGTAAAGTCAAACCGCTGTCCTATTTTTTACAAATGCATATGATAACACTTCACAGTAATCTTTTTGTAATATTAATTTTGCATTTACTGTGTTTACTGTTGTGGTCTTTGCAACAGAGTCACTTAATGCTCTATATCAGGCTTCAGTCAATGGGACACATGAAATGATTTTCAGCTGTGCATTTTGTTTTAACTACTGCATGATTTAGCCTCAAGTCCTGTCCATAGTTCAACTTTTCTTATGCATTTAGGTTTAGTGAATTTAGAAATATTTGCATAGTGGAATGCTACCCCTTCAGATGATTTTGGGTAAGAGCTTGAACTCTGCACAAAATTTTCAAATGCATCATGTGATAAAACAGCATGAAATAGCTGATGAGATAATGTTTATCACACTCCTAAGCAATGTGCTGAATTTGTGTGTGTGTCTCTGCATATGTGTATTCTCCTATACATTCATGGGTTAAACTGGGTTTTTCATCAACTAGGTGTTGGCAAGTGCCAAAGTGATTTAGGATTAGAACGGGATTTAGGCTGATCTGGCTACAGTTGTATTTCTCATTTCATCATCATGCCAGGGATACTGTGACAGTTGTGGAATTGTTTTTTTTAATTTATGAATAGACAAAATTAAATGTCCATACCAGACATACCGTTAGGTTACGGAGAGTGAAACACTGCATTAAGCCTTATTCTTTTGTCTGCACCCAGCAGAGAAGTCTTGAATGTACAAAACAGCTGGGAAACTTCCTATGTAGCACACAGCTTGAAAAATGAATTCAAGATTTTTAAAAAACCAATCTGATTAGGCTTCATTTCAAATGACCGTTATTCTGGTTCTGTAGTATACCTCTTCGTAAAATAAGAATCAGTACAGATGTGTGTTATCTGGGTGTATTACATCATTTTTAATACTAGCTTTACTCTCAACCGTCATGACAGCTGAATTCCCAATAAATGTTTTGAACTTCAGAGACTTCTCATTGCAATACCAGAGACAGCATGCGCTTGTACAAAGTTTTAGTGTTACTTAGTATTTTAAAAATTACTGAATTAAAGCAGACCCATTTGCAAAAGTGACTATTCCACCATTTTCAATGATACTTCTTTTTATGTATTAATTTTTATCTATGAAGTGGCATTTTGCTGTCTCCTTGTCAATTTAATTATCTTTTTGAAAAAGAGAAAATTCAGGAGGCGGCAAAATTTGATGTTCAGGTCAAAGGACAGGTTTCTGAAGAGACGAGAGAAAAACAGATTACTGAAATTAGCAGGGGCCCAGCCCGCACGGTAGCAAGTGGAGTGAGCAGTACTTGGAGGAGAGGAAACCCTTGGCCACCGCATAGTGCGGCTGTGCACATCAGAGTTAGTTAGAGTGCTCTGAATCTCATCTTTTGATCTCGGGCGATATTTTTCTCTGTTATGTCACAGAGGTCACCTGGCTCATGTGTGACAAACTGCCTGCATAAGTCACAGTGCCAGTGGCAGAGATTTGTAACCATGTCCCTGGTCCATTGCCTTTGAATTATTTCGCAGGCCCTCTGCTTTACATTTACACTCTGTCGGAAGATGAACAGGGGAAGGGAGTAAAATCAAGGGCAGGGTCTCATCCTGAAGGACAAGGGGAAACAGGTGGAAGGTTAATGGCCCTGGAGCGTATCCACAAGCCTCTCAGGCTTGATATATGGGCCTCAGGCCTAAAACGGGCATTGGCTTTCAAAGATATATTATTTCATTTGAGGAGAGACATTCTGGAGTTCCTGCATTTGTCTGCTGATAGATGATCCTCTGTCCACAACTGGTTATGGCGTGTGAGTTTTCCTTGGGCCTGCTCCCGTACATAAAAATTTTGCTGAGCTTTCCAACCTTTTGCATGCCTGTGAGAATGGGACGTGTGCGGGCCTTTTGGCAGGCGGCTGGATTTTTGTTGCTGCTATTTTTGTAGTTCCTTTTGAAGCGCCAGGCAAGTGGGGGATGAAAGGCACTTCTGTTCATTCATAGGCGGCTGGGCAGGGGCGGCCTTGCGGGGACAAAAATGGGGGAGAAGAAGATGTCAGGGATCCATTACGCAGACGTGTGTCTGCAGCCCGGGCGGAAGTCGCTCCGGCTAATCCTGTATTTTATACTGGCACATGCCCTCAGAAAGATAAAAACGGGGAAATCATTTGCATAATTTTTACAACCCCTCATCTTGCATTGTATTTCGGCTTTGTTAGGGTTTTCACATGCGCTCCAGCTCATGGGAAAAATCAAAACCAGTGACTCCGTAGCTTACAATTACATTTATTTGGGCTCTATCCAGAACAGTTACCTTGGGCACCTCATACAAATGACACGCTACTGTTTACGTCTTAGCCAAGTGCCAGAGGACTCAGAGCCAAATCGTGGCTTTCACATGCTTTAAAAATCTCTAACAGCCTTGAATGAGTAGGGTTAGATGCAGAGGTCTAATTCTGCTGAGCGCAATAGGACTGCGCTGCGGGCAGGGCAGGATCTGGCCCTGCTCCCTCTGCTGTGCCCGGCTCAAGGAGGGACCATGGTGTGCATGGAGGCAAAGGCCTTCGCTCAGAAAGGGAGCCAGCCCTGGGTTCACTGCCACACTGGCATTCTCACAGCACCTTCTGTCATTGCATAACTGTAGTAAACCATGGGAAAAATCTGCTTAAGAACCGAAGAGTTTAAAGAGCAGTTAAAACCTCCTAACATACATTATGGCTCAGTGTAACCTACATAATAGCTCATTAAGTTTTCTTCATTTTTAAAACATACTGGAGTAACTGTTACAGGATTCTATTTCTAAGACCCATTACTCTATGACAGCATGACTTAAGGGAAGTGGAATGTATATTTTTACTATACGCGGTATATTCCTTTAGATTTGATTGATAACAAATAACTGTTCAGCTTCAATTGATAGATTTGTCTTGAAAGAATTCACATTAATGATACTTAAATATCTCCCAGTTATACCTTTTTCTATTTTTCCTATACTACTAAAAAAAGCAAAGTAAGCATAGTAGATATGTCCTCAGTTTCAATGTCATGTTTGCTTTGCTTTTGTTACAGTAAAACTTGTATAAATGAGTAAGCCTAACTCATGTCTCGGTCTGAAATTTTAATTGAAGTGTGATATCGCTACTGTGCTGTTCGAGTAATGAGGATCTGGTTTTGTTGTCACTGAACTCAGTTGCTTAGCTCTGAGCACTTTAGTGAAAGCACAATCAGGTTCTGCGTTTCAGTTAGTTCCTGTAGCAAATGTCCTGTTGTAATGTAATTATTCTCTCTTCCTTAACGTCCTGCAGAGTTTAAGTTAGACAAGTGGGCTAAAGACTTGAGAGACATATTTAGTGTCTCCTGCAGCAGTAGGAAGGAAATCTGAGGACTTGTTAAAAGGAAAGATTTAGAAGTAGAAATTCTGCAGAGAGAACTGAACAGAGTGTTTGCAGGCAGGAGGATCTGCTTTTCCACTTGTTGCTTTGATAACGGATAAAAGGCTGTCATGAACTGCAGGCTACCAGCTGGGAGCAGATAGAGTAATCCCAGCAGAGGGCTGGCCCCAAACTACACAGGCATTCTTTTAAATCTTTGAGACCATAGGAAAGTTATTTCTCCCTTACCACCATCGGTATTATTCATGATTATGTTTTCCACGCCAGTTTAACATGTTGGACTAGTAAATCTACTTTACAATACTTTTCTATTTGGAATATAAGCAAGCATCATGTAGACAAAGATATTCCAGCTATTTCATTCAAGTGCCTAAAGATTCCCAAAATAAATTTCAGAGAACTAGATCAGGCATAAAATACCACTGCCGTAAGAAATCCCTATTGTTTGATTGTAAAGGTGCATTGTATCCAACGTGCAAATAATCATAGGGAAAATTTGTAATGTATGCCTTCCTTGTAATCAACACACTTGATAAATGAAATATAGAGGATGTGTTACTTGTAAGAGAATAGCAGCAGAATGTCGTTTGTTAGAAAACAAGCGAAAGTGACCCACATGGTACAAAACCATGCAAACACAAGGACAGACAGAGCGCAGCACGCAGAGCCATGCACGCCTAGCTTTCCTGGTGTGCATTGTGCCACCAAGGTCACGTTACCAACATGCTTAGACATACACAGGATTGGGCCAGTAGCATTCGTTATCATTTGTACAGATGCTTGACAAGCTGTGTTGTTTCAACCTGGATTACTGCAGAGAAAGGAAAAAAAAAAAAAGTACTTAAAGCTCTGATTGTCATTCTATACTGTTCATTTTAATGATATATATTTAGGGACCTAGCTTGCTTTGTATTCTTATGTGTAATTACCCATATAAAAAAACACCACTCATTAGTGTTCTGTTCCACTGACTTAATTATACTCCTTAATTAAATCTTGACTAACTGGGGGTCACTGAAGTGTCAGTGGGATTTGTCATTGTTTGTCAGCAGGTGTCTGGTCACATCTATTTCTGGTTTCCCTGTTGCTGTATTCTGTTTAAGACTGTGTTCTTTTCTAAATGCAAAGGACGATCATGCATTATCTTACTGTGTTTTGTGCTGTGAAAATGAAATGAAACACCAGTGAACCCATTCTGTAATACTAGCACTCTCCCAATCTTTACATACAGGAGGTAGGAACAAAGCAAATATAAGCCTATTCAAAACACAGTCCATTACCTCACTTGTGCTCCTTTTCAAAGGTTTATTCTTCCTGCACTCAAAAGCCATGGTCCTATTAATTTATCAGATAATCTTGTGTTCAACAGGCGTAAAAATATATTGCAAATATCAATTCAGGGATACTTCTTCTTTCCCCTACCTCCTAAACATGAAATGAATTTGAGACATGACCAGCAAGAATGAGCTAAATCAATATTACATGCGTAACAAATACAACATGGCATGTGCTGCTATTGCTGTGTTCCTCAGAGTCAGAAGACCAAAGCTCCCAATTCAGTGTTCCCTGAATAATTCAGTGGGAGTTCTGCATGTGCAGTAGGTGCATAATAGTTTGGGTTTGTTACTTTACGAAGTTACTTAGGGGAAATATAAATCCCATGTTTAGGCATATAATAGGCACCTAATGTTCATCTGAATAATTGATTAGTCAAGTCAGGCTTTCATAATTAGCTGTTGGCTTTCCAGTATAAGCCCACAAACCACTTGTCAATCTACAGATGTTTTTAATTTATTAATATATATGTTATCAAAAGAGCCACGGTAGTTACCTAGAAAGCATTTATTATTTATTCTGCTGAGGCTGAAGAAGCATTTCGATTCTAGACATGTATTTTCAATCTATTGTATCTTTCCCAGAAGATTATCTTTTTGTTCTGAAAGTTTTCATGAATGTTCCACTGCTTACAGTGGAAACTGGAAAGAGGGGTGTTTTTTTTTTTAAAAAAAATAATCCGTTCAGCCATTCCTGTGTTACACAGAAGCTAGTGACATGTTTCATTGATTATAAAATAATGTGTATCACTTATGTGTACTCAGATACCTAACAACCACCTAAATAGATGCCACTAGCAGATATCCCTAATGCAGCCATAGATCCTGTGACCAGGCAGATGCATCTGTTGATAGCACACGTGTGACAGTCATATTGCAGTTACGATTTGTAGAGCTATGTAATAAATTGAAGAATTACAAGATAAATTGTATTTATCATGAGTTTCATGACCTCATTTGAACTCCACCACTAATCAGTTTTTGCTTCCTCAACAGTCCAGTTTTCACGTAGTTGTTACAGGGGAAAAACTTCCTCCTTTCTCCATATACTGTGCATTTTGAGCCCATGATATGAAATTTATTAAAAAAACATTTGATTGAGAAATCCAAATGAAAATTGTTCAGTTCTTACTAGAAGTAAGTTAAAGACTGAACATCTGATAGAACAATGGGACTAGAAATTTTGTGGTTCATTTTATTGGAAAACAGACTTCACATTTCCATTGGGAGGCAGCATTTGCTTCTAGCACTTGTTGAGTGTGCAACACTGAATTTAAAAAATATATTATTATTCATGAAAAAGATATTTTAGTTCTGTATGTCCTGTAAGTTTACTTTCCCTTTTTAGTACAATCACCTTTGTTTTAGTGAAAATATATAAGCATCTGCCTCCCATCAGTGAGATCAGGATAAATAAATATACACGTAAATGCTTTCCTGAATCAGAGTTCTTCTGTGGCCTGTACTACTGGATATATATTAAGTTCCTTGCTTTATAAATGGAAGGGTACAAATGTAATATCAGAATTCTGTAACCATTTTAAATTTAAACCCCATCTCTTATAGAATAACTTTTAGTTTGTTTGGAAAAAACATGATGTAAAAACCACATCATAGTGGTAGAAGAAAATGTATGCCCATTTTGGTGGTGTGATTTATTTAATTGTGGTTCACCACTATGAATTATGTGTTCTCACAAAATCCACACAAGTCCTTGAGCAATACTATGGCATCTTGTGTACCATATACATGTACGTATTATTAAAGATAGAAGAAATATTCGAGTCCTTCTCTTTTAAAGAACTTTGATAACATACCTCCCATTGGAAAAAACAAATACATTTCTAAAGGTGTCATTATAAAGTCCCTCCTCCATAATACATCCATCTTGTCCTAATATAAAATTTTGTTATTTTCATATCCATTGAAAAACAACAGAAAATTAAATGTTACATTGCAAGAACACAGTATCTGTGCAGGATTCAGAGCCAAGTTTGCATCTGCTGTTTTAATTTTCTATGTAGCGTTTTGAGCAATGTTAAAACTTTAATCAGTGTTACATTAATACAAGGCTTTTCTATTGGACTATTTTTAAGCGTAGCAGTTTCTATCTAGAAAGTACTTACAATTTAGGCTTGTGGGCTAATTAAGGATTCAAGCTGTGCAAGCATTGGAATGTCCACGTTCTCGCTATTAATGTACGAAGTTCTCACCAGTTCCCCTGTCTATTAACCTAGGAGTTCAGAAACATTTCCCAGTGGCATTGTATGGGTAGCTCAATTCTTCCATTTAGACTTTGAAAGAGCATTGTTTTCAAAAAGTGATTTAAAACTGGAAATAGATGTATCTGCTAAACAGATTCATATTTTCATGATTAGACAGGTGATCTGATCACAAGGCGGAAGAGAGATCATACACGTAAACAATGAATTAAAATGCTGAATAGGATCGCTAAGTCTGTTTTTCTAGGTTATGTTTAAACGAGAGCCGTTATGTGGGCTTTCAGATAAACTCACAAAGCTCTTATCTGTATAAACCTGATAGATCTGCCATTATTCTTAGTGACTAACAGAAGCTATATCATTCAGTTTCATTAAAAATGCATTAATCCTTTTTTAGTAACCTTTTCTAATTCATTGATTCAATTATACAATGAACAATAAAAATGTTTGGTATAATAAAAATACAGTATTAAATTGTGTTATATACATAAATATTTCATTGCAAGGAGATTATTCAGGGTTTTAAAAATATTAACAATATTAATATCATGCTCTGAGACAACAAAGCATTCATTTTTTCAGCATCTCTGAAACTACATATCAAAAAGATTAGTCTTCAAAATGAGAGGCCTGAAATGGTTGCTTATAGTATTATTTGTGGTCACTTCATGTTCAACCTTCATGTAAAGTTGGTGAAACTCCCCAGCATAAGCTGATCAGGGAACAGGAAAGCATTATAGGATGTATGCACACATTCCTCCTAAATATTTTGAAGCTAGTCTCTGCTGATTAGATCAATTCTCCTCGAAGTCACTGGGCTTGGGCCTAAAAGAAAACAGACTAAGTCTTCCACGGCTGGACCTTCAGTTCATGCAAGCATTGGGAATGTTTTGCTTGGCAGGAAAAGTCCATGCTCAGTACATGGCAGCACTGTGAGCGCCTTGCACAGCAGTGGCAGTGACTGCAATCCCACTTACACCAGCTAAGTAATTCGGTCCACCAGCATTCCAGCATAGCTCTTGATCTGGCAGTTCTCCTAAACCAATTAGAGTAATTAATCCAAGACTTGAACAGATTTTGACACAGCTAGTACTCTTATCGTCTTGTATTCAGTTTCTTTTGCTAAGTTTTGTGTCAGGAGCACAAAATATATTTTATTATTTTACACGTGTTACCTCAAGTGCCAATAGCCAGGCACAGCTGAGCAGGTTTCTGTTCGAGCAGTCGAAGTTGCTGTGAAAAGCTTGCCTGCTTTCTGCAAGCGTTCCAAGATGAGAGGAGAAGAAAGGACTTCATATTTTCATTAGTTATCCCCTTACAGGTTTACTTTTAATTCTTTCAGCAAAGCAGATTATTAAAAGCAATGACCTGAGGTCTTCATTCAGATATCAGATTTACAATCCTCTATAATGCGCACCGCAGGGCAGAGGTCACACTGACGAGTCTGTTAATGTAGTCACTCTGGGATAAGATCAATCTCCATACTTCACCATATTGATCTAATAGCTCATTGGCACTTCCCTCTTTGAATTGATTAGCTCATGTGTGAAAAGAGATGGATGGGTTTCTGACCCTGAGCACTCTGTCAGGAGCACACCCGTGGCAGGGGAAGTGGATGTTTTCGCTGCTTCATTTGGGTGGCTCATTATGTGGATGCCTCACAGGGAATAAAGGTCATAACATTGTTTTATGAATTATTTACAACAAAATACCAGGTTTTTGCTTCATTTGATGCTCTGCCTGTACTGAATCCATTCTAAACAGAGAATGAAGAAATACACATGAATGGCCAAATGTACCAAATATTTGTGTAAAGGGAACCACCACATAAAAGTGACCTTAAAAAGCAATTTTACTAATATAAGGTAATCATAATAGATACGAGGGTAGGAATAGACTTCATGGGTCATCTAGTCCATTCCCCTTATGCAATGACAGAGTATTGATGATATCTAGAAATGAATTACATTTTAATTGCATATTCCATATAAGTACTCACAGTGAATCTAGTTCAGAAATCTCAGAGAACTTGATATTCACACTGCACTGTAGAAAGAGGTAATTTGCATGCAACATGTAAGCTAAAAAATAAACTACGAACATTCCTCAGTTGTTAAAAGTAACCTAAAAAATCTAGATTCAACTCCATTTATCAAATAGTCATATATTTGCAAAATGCATATATTTGACACAGAAGATTGGATTTTGGTGCTGTGTGTGCTCATGCAAGAGGAAATATAGAAGGAGCTGTCGCCAGAAGCTGAATTTAGAAGTTGGCTTATGTTAGCTTCTACTTAAAAAATGTGTGCATTATCAGAGCCTTCACAGATATAAAAAAATAAAACTAAGGACTGGCTCCTTGAAGTCTTCTGTTGAGGTCCAGGCGATTTTGTATTTCTGTCTGCATAAGACCTGTAGAATCTGTAGAAACTGTAAAAGGGTGATTTCTTATAAACCATCCAAGCTGAGGATTCTATATGATACCGTACCTATGGTGGTGCTACATAGGGTATCAGGTTATATGGTTATGCCCCAGTACAAAAAATATGGAGCAAAATATTCTCGCGATGCTTTTAAGCTGATGCTTGTATTTATGTAAGAAGTCAGTACGTTTCATTAATAATATTTTCCTGTGATATTGAACTGGATATTCTGGTTTTATTTGGGGGGCTGGCAGTTTAAATTGAAAGATAGATAATTTTATTCACAGAGAAGTGTCTGTGTATGCTCCCTGCAGTCATGCAGCCCTTTTCTACTGTGAGATTTATGGTAACATAAGCAGGTACTGCATAAAAATATAGTAATAGGCAGTTCCTCCCCTAAAGATCCTATATTCTAAAAGAAACAGACCCTCAGGCAGATTAGTTTAAAAAAAGAAGAAAGCTGAAGAGGGAATTCAATCCATTAGATTCAATCCATCCTTCAGAGAAATGATGCTGAATATTTGTATAATCTTGCATTCATTTATAATTCTAAATCATTCAGGCTATTTTATGTACCAGGAAAATTGCCCTGGTATAGACTTATGTAGCCATATTTTTAGAAGTTTTAATACATCTTAGAAAAGCTTACTAGAGGCAGAGTCATAATACACTTCCCTTTTATAAGTCTGGGATAAGCCTGGAATTAATCAATTGTCTTACATTTGAGTATCAAAGGAACATTTTGGTCATGGTAAATCTTCAAAAATAAAACTTGTATTAAACTTAATTACAAACCAAAGTAACTGGTGCTCAGACCTAGATTAGTTGTAGAGTGCCAAGACAGTTGACCACAAGCTATGCAAAAAATTATTTTTTTAAGAAAATGTTGCTGTTTTGTAACAAGCTCTTGCCCATTGACTGAGTTTTTGCCAAGCTGATTAAAACAGCTCCCACAGTTGTGGCATATGGCACAGTCATGGGTTAATGGGAAGTAATCCAAGTAACCTGATTTTGTTGTTCATTGCTCCTGCTGTCATTCAGAAATGAGCTAAGAAAAAGTAATAAATAAGATGTACAGACTCTCTCCCTTTTTCCTCAATTCACATCGAATCTTCTGTTGCATGTAGACATGTATGAACCCAATTTAGAGACTCAAAATGTTGATACCTGTGTACAGCTGTGACAGGAAAGAAAGTCGGAGGCTGACTGAGCTGTGTCACAGTCCACAGTCATTTTTACCTGCAAGGTTCCTGCCCATTCTGTATTTGGTACTGCAAAAGTTCCTCTCCTCAACCTAACAAATAGCCCAAATAAAAACAGTCTTTTCAAGGATATTTTTAAACATTAATATTAATCCTAACTACAGAGCTAATCATGTCTGTATGGGACCTGGGCAGAGTTGTGACAACATTATTTTAATGATACTTCAGAGATTTCCAAATTAGAATACAGGAAACAGGAAGTAGGAATAAATGAAACAAAGCTGAATGATAAATGGAAAGAACATTTAACTACACACTTGCCTATTCCTTAAACATTCATTCAATCAACACTTCCTGTGATTTTTAATAGCATGGCTCTGTCTGCTCTTTTACACTTGATTTTGTTGGGAAAGGAGCTAATTTTCTCGAAGACAATGTTCATAGTTGAAAGGATTTAGCTAGATGGTAGTAGCTGCATATGGTGAGCCTCCTGCAATGCTTTTAAGATGTAAACAGGAGTACTGTCTTTTGGATCATTCCATTGTACATCACTCATTGGATCATGCAGCTCACGTTCTCACTACTTCTCCACAACCTTCTTGTATGGCTTCAGCTTCCTTTGGTGGTGTTTTAAAACAACTTTTTCTATCAAGTCAGATGAATACTAGTTAAATACATGACAACTTCCATTAACAATGCTGGATTTTCTTTCACTTTCTCCCTTATCACTGGGTCTTCCTTCTCATTTAATCTCTGCCCTGGGGACTTACTGTGTACTGCTGCAGCCCTTGGGATGTAAAACAACCTTTCTGCATTTTTTTCTTCGTCAGTATATCGTCTCCTTTCACATCTTGACTGTTTCTCATGGTTTCTTGCTGCTTTTGCTGTGGGTTTTTGTTTGGTTTTTTTTTGGCTGTTCTGTTACAAAACAGGAAAACACAATGGAATACTTCTGTATGGCAAGTGCAGTGTTTTACGATAACACCAGCCTCTATTGCCAAAGGTGTATTACAGGTGACTTTCTGTCTTGTTTAGCACAGTATATGTTTCAGTGATTCTAATACGGGCAGAGGGAAATGTCTGCCCTTATGCAGTTGGGTATTTGTCAAAGGTATTAAGAGGACTATGAAAAGTAAAATATAAATCAACAGATTTTAATTCCTGAAAAAGATTGCAGTGCTGTGCAATCAAAAGATAAAGAACATTTAAAATATGAAACTGCTGATTTGATTATAACTAAAAATGGTATGGAACATCTAATTGTTTGTGGAGTTTATCATTGTCTAACCCTGGTTATCACTAATACCTACCTGGAAAACTATTCTTCTCTCATTTACACTGCTGTAATGTTAAAATAACTCCTTTTTAGTCATGACATCAGAATATTATTTGCATATTCTCATCACTATAACTGTGAATACAGTCCCACGCTGTGTATACCAACCAACATTTGTAGGTGTCATCTGATTAAAGAGGAAGGTTATACTTCTCTGATGACTTGCCCTTTTGCCATAGTCCACAGCCCCTTGAATAGCTGTATTGGAAATAAATGCAAACCCTATTAAACAGAAGAGCAACCACACAGTGTAATTTAAACAAGAACCAGTTTAAGTAACTCTTGTGTTAATGTATGCAAAAAAGCAGTGTTCTGGGGCATACAGCACTTGGAAGAACAGAACCCTAAGTGTGTTGAGAGTCTACTCTGCCTGCCTGTTAACATATTAAAGGGTCTTTCTAAGATTAGCATGTCTCTTGTGTCACAAGTTAAAAATATTTTCCATATTATACTTAGTTGATTGAGTTTTAATAGAATATTTATTTTGTGGAAAATAAATTTAGTTCTTATTAGGACTCTGTCTTTAATATTTTACACTATTAACAATCCACCCCTGTGTGTTTTATTATCTCTGTTGAAACTTGATGTTGCTGTTTTCTAAGAAATTTTACAAATGAGAGCTGATGTAGGAGGGAAAGCTTATCTATAGACTCTTAGACTAAGTGTCAGCTGGAAAAATGGGGTAGCTGTAAGAAAAATGTAATTCAATAAATCACCAAACAGGAAAGGAACATTGCATATGAGAAATCCTTTCAGATAATACTAAAATATGTGTGACTTGGAGAAGAACACAGATACTTTAATTGAAGGCTGCTGTACAATATGCATGCTGTACAATCAGCATGAAACTGCTGATTCAATATATTGAGAACAAATTCACCAGCAGTACCATAAAATTTACTAGACTTGGTCTTGTCTTCTGATTCCCCAGAGGACATCATTGTGCATCCTAAAAAGGAGATCAGACTCACAAGGCTAACAATGAATTGAGTGGGCCTAATTCTGATTTTGGTTATGCAGAAGTCAAAGGGCTTATGTTCATGCAAGTAAAGAGCCCAGCACATTTTTGCAGTTAGTTTTTTTGATATTAGGAAAAACAGATATACTTCCATAGTAACTCAAGGGAACAAAAGAGCTTTAGTACCAAAATCTCTACACAGAGTGTGTGGATTATACATTTTTACATTATTGTTTTTTAATTCTAGACCCAACTATGCATAAACTTATGCTGTACTGACATCAGTAGAGATACTCACAGGAGTAGGTTTTTGAAGGTCAGTTCTGTGGGTCCAGTCTTAAAGCAGGCATTTCCTCTTCACCCCTGTGAAACAGGTGCTGAGAAGAATTAATTTTCCTCCTTCCTTATCTTTGCATTCACTTTGATAGGGAAGAAACAATGCGTTGTAGGCAAAATTTTCAGTTGGGACTAAAATGGAATCCTTTTCTTATTTTCAGTTAAAAAAAAATAGCCAAAAAACCCTAAGAAAAACACATTTATAATTCATCAGAAATATTGCTGACTGTGAAATACTAAGTCATTTTCATGCAGTTTTCACAGAGATTAACGTGAAGAAAAAGAGAAAAACAGTGTTATATTTTGCATTTGACGCATTATACAATATATATACATATATGCACACAAAGTTTATTCTAACAGCCCTTTCATCTGATGTTTAAAGAACTGAGATTTGCTGCTTACCTTCTCCTTAATAGAGGGAAATAATCTCTAAATGGAGTCCAAAGACCCGTAAAAGGAGAGGTCTTATTCTTTAGTAGGATCATCGTCTGCTGCTTGTCCGTACTCCCTTCAGCTGTCTGAGGTCCTTAGACTCACACACTTCATGTTACATTCCTGCAAGAAAACGGAATGAGTGTGAACTGATGCTCAAAGCTGCTTTTTATTAAAGTATTCTGGCACAGTGGAAGATTAGCACTGAAGCTGGGAAATGGCTGGCTACTGCTGCTTCGGTCCCCTCTTCCACAGTAGTGACCTTACACATGGCTGTGTGAGGGAACACGCTGCTGCAAAGCCATCGCTCTCCCTGTGTGCATTTGTTAAGCAGGAATCACCACACACCATTCAGGGCATGGGCACCACATATTCACCGTGTCACATTTTGGAAGGGTAAAAGTGTGGGGATCTTCAAAAATGTAATGTTGCTTTGTGCTATAAATTCCTTACCTATTCCCTTTAAAAAAGAAAAGTGGATTGATATTCCAAATGCTAATGGTTCCATGAGCAGAGACTTAATGAAGCATTTTAGCCTTTCTCTTCCTCTCTTTCAGTTCTATGTTGTTAAGGGTGAGCAAATTAGCTTTTCTTTCAGCATAGTACCTGGGAGTTACTTTCCTCTATCTGGATACTGATTAACACAAGACACATAGGAACTTAATCTCTTGAATAGATGAACTCTGTTGAAATAAGCTAACACTGACTGATGGATTTAGAAGTTATTGAATTAAGATATATATATATACACACACACACACAGAGGCAGACACCAAGTATAATTCCATCTTTATAACAGCCTCTTTACATGCTGTAAAGGAGCAGGAAGAGGCACACAGTGAAGTATTCCTATATTTCCTTTCATTTTTAAATTTTGAAAGAATATAAAATGCTACCAAATTTGGACAGATTTTGTATTCTCTTCACACTACAGCTAGAAGGCAACAGGACAGTCATCTAGTCCAACACAGGCTTGTAAAGATCACTCCCTGCCTTTACCTAAAAAATTTATATAAAGCACAGGTTTGCAGTAAAGAGCTGGAACAATCAAAGTTAATATTAAATCATTTTTTCTTGAACTTTGTAGCATTTTATTACTGAGTTTATAGGTAGTAATCACATTTTATTAGGGCATTCATTGATTCTGAAAGCTATGTGCTGCTTTTTGTCAGCAACCTTGCACAGGAGGTTTCCCACTGTTAGCAGCAATCCATCTGAAGAGTCCAAATCCTTCTCTACCTATGTAACAATTTGGAAACCATGCATGCATTCAGGAGCAAAAATGAGCCTCTGGAGTGCACTTGCCTTACAAAACTTTGATTTGGAGCAATTTGCTTCACTATAGCGTAAGAAAATGGAGTAACAACTTGAGCTGTATGTCTGCGATGACTTGTGAGTGGTCTCCTAACTACATTTGAAACAAAGTTCAACCATCCCTTGAATGTGTATGCTTCAGGTTGAACAATTCAGACAGATGTTTAATCACTTCATATTCACTAGGAAATGGATATTCAATGGCTGTAGAATTTAAAAGGGGTAGTATGAGATTAATGCTTCATATTATTTCTATATTGGCATTCCCTTTTAGAAGCATAAGTAAAAACAATTCAGCTGAATCCAGCATGGTGTTATCACATAAATTTCAATCATCGTAATTTTTTTTATATCCTTAGATCTCCTTTTAAATTTTTAGTAGCAGAAAAGCGCAAAGCTATAGTGCAAGATGATGCGAATTAAAAGAGATGAAAAAGGATTCTCAAGCTTCTCAGAAAGGGAGGTATATGTAGACTGGGTAAAAAGTGAGTGCATTGTTTAACTGAATCTGCAGCAATAATTATAAAGAAAATATTTAACTTAGAACAACACAAAAAACCCCCATGACCCCGAAACTTTTAACAGGTAATTCGTCAAGTGTCAGGCTGAAAATACCTCTTCAGAAGAAAAATTGTAATAAATCTGCAGTTGTTGGTTACAATATGCTAAATAGTGTGAAACATTTTCCTAAAAGAAAGGCACAGTGTCATTTTGATAAGATTAAGGTGCATTTCAGCAAAGCATACACATTATTCTTCATTTTACTGTTTGCGAATTTCAGTGTTCTTCAGAAAAAAACAAAAGTTTATAATGATTAACAGTCTGTGCTGTGGGAAGCATACACTCTACCACAATATTACTCTTGTGTCGCACTAGCTTTCCTCATCTATAACATCAGCACAAATAGTTTTTCAGATGAGTAACCAGCATTTACAAGATAAGTCTTTCCTTTAACTACAACTGATAATGCGTGATTGTGTATTGGAGTATCAATAGAGTCCTCAGTGAGCCTATCAAACTTCCACTGAGTCCTGTAGCAAAAGCTCAGGGCCCAGCTGAGTGAGAGTCCAGGGTTCAGCAGACAAATGTGAAACTCCCAGCCCCAGATCCTCTTTTTGTCCAGCTAAGAGATAGTGTGCCACTACAGTGCTCAGGATTAGACCTTTATGATTCAAATTGAGAGTATTTTCTCCAGTCCTGGAAATATCCTACATGGTTTGCATTATATTGGTAAGAAAAATTGTGCAAACTAATAATTGCATCTAAATGTGTTCTCATGCGTGCCTGTTTTTCAATCCTTGTTAGCAGAGAACTCAGAAAAGTGATTTAAAGGCATCATTCCAATTGGCAGTGGAGGGACTGAGGCATGCTGCCATGGAATTCTGTGTTCAAACCTGTATTCAAATATATGACAGTATGAAGTTTACTGTGCAGATGAGCAATAGCATCTGAATCTCTTACAGTGGACACAAAGCATCACAGTTCCACCAGGCTCCATGGTTCTGTTAACTCCTGGGAGTAAAGGTCAATGGACTTGGTGGAGGGGACACATTGCTTTGTCTTTCTTGTCACAAATCTGTTTGGTTTTTCTTAAAGTTTTTTATGAGAAATACAATTTTGTAGAGGAATTGAAGAGTAAGCTAATGTAGGGAACACTGTGACCTTCTCATGCTCCGAGCATAGATTGTCCTACTGCGCTGTGGACCACCATCATCCATTCCTGTCCCAAGAAGCATGAACTCCTGCCCACCTAGCCACACTACCACCAGTTTTACTCTGGTGCTTTATTGAGAAAAGCTGGGATGGCCAATGGCTGGGACAAGGTGGGCATGAAGGCTGCAGCCAGCCCTTCCCAAGTGCTGCAGCAAATAGGCTGTACATGTAGTGATGCCTTCATGGGACAGGGGAGAGAGTGAGACAGTAAAGGTTTCTTTCACAGAGGTCACAGTACTGAAATATTGCCAGTTTATACTGATATTGTGCACGTTTCTGCCATGAGGTCACTGAAGATATGTTTCCAGGTCAACATGGGAATGACAAAATCTTAAAACCTCATCAGAATATAGTGCCTTGCATCCTGCCATCCGCCTGTACACAGAACACCTGTCAGTGGATATTGCACAGGCAAACTGACTGTGCAGTGTCCCATTCACCTGTATACTTATCAGCACTCCAGATGCTTGGAGACCCTTTTTGCATAATGACTTGCGCTTTTACATTAGTTTATTCTGACTAGCTTAGTAGTCAGTAGGCAACACAGTGGGATGGTGCTGCGGAGTTGCAGCAGCGTCCATTTGTCTTCCAGTTTATGACTTGGGGAATACGCTACAAGTAGTCTAAACAGCATGAGATGCAAGGTTATGGATGACTCCAAATTCTGACATGCTTCCTTGACTTCACTCTGAGCACAGGTAAATAGGATTTTGTTACAGGAAACAAGATTTACCTATTGCCATGAATTAATGCTATCAGAAAGCTGTCCCTTGCTCCACCTTATCCCTACTACTTGAGGGAGCAGGCAAGCACATGCTCACTTTCACTTCTGGGACTTCTGCCTGTGCTGGTGACAACTGCCATCCTCTGCTTCTCTAACGCAAAGTACCTGTGCCTTCTCTGCCCCAGCAACATCACTTTACTGTCACACAAAACCTTTACGTTTGCATCTCATCCAATCTCATCATCCTCATCTTCAAGGTTTTAGCTGACGTCCAACTTCCCTTACGCCTTTTTTCACTGCACTGCTTCACTATTCCTCTCCTTTAAAGCCCCCTCATAAGCACTCTCTTTGCTTCCCTTGTCACTTAGCAGCAGTTTTACAAGTGTGGTGTGTTACTCCTTTCATACTCACAACATTATTACTCTTTCATGCTGGAAATGATCTCCTATTTCTTTTGAGTCACACTCTTCCCTTAAAAGCCATTTCTTCAACAATTTCCAGTTATACTGTCCCCACTGGTGTGACTTCATCTGAACGCTACTGGCCAGAAAGGACCTAAAGTTAACCATCTGGCTACAGTCTTCACTCATGATTTTGCTCAAGGCTAGATAGCTGTAAAATGGGTATCTCATTTGACAACTTGCTTAGATAAGACATGGGTTACTACATCCTTGTGTCAATGTTCTCTTATGGCAGGGAGCAGCTGCAAATTTGGGGAGTATTCTTGCAGCAGCTGGTTGTTGGCCATACGATATTCAGTTTTTATTTGTAAGCATTCCCAGTAGTTGGGATAAAGGGGACTTTTTTTCTTGTTGTTAAAACATTAATACTCTTTAAGGTCTCCAGAAACTGAAAAATTTCAAAGTTTTGCCAATCATACAAGTTTATGAGCTTGTTTCTAATTCAATGTACAACATGATTGCAAATTATGTTGATCATAGGGAAGTCCCAGACTGGAGCTTAGTTATCTTGGTGACAGAATCTTATCTTTCCTCCTGCTTACCCTGTTAATGGCAGACTAGCATAATGTGGCTTTGGAGTCAGAAGACTGAAGTCCACAACGTGGTTTTTCTGCAGAGGACCTTCCTCTTCAGAACTCACTCTCCACTTGGGCCCCAAACCTTAGGATCAGTTTAAGGTACACACTTGTTTTCATGAAAAGTTGACTTTTTATTTTTGTTGTTGTTCTGCAAGATAATATGCTTCTGCAACTAATTTATTGACATGCCACAGAAACACAAACGTGTTTGTGTTCTGGCTGAAGGTACACACTTCATAAATTTTACCGGTTCATTCTAACATAAGAAGTGATTCATTACCATTTATGTACAATGTGATCTGTGTTGTTTTCTATTTTTCGTTTCATGTGGATTAGCAGAGATAAAGTATGTGTTTTTCCTCATCTCTACACCTTTCAGAAATAGGCTGGAATTGATCACTTGCCCTATGTTTTAGTAAACCATGACTCTCCTTGAAATCATCTCGGTTTCTTCCTAGTGCAAACTGGGAAGCTTTCTGCTGCCCCACCAGCTTTCTTAAAAATGGCAAAAGCAGCTGGATCTAATTGTCTTCTAAAGGCAATACTGTGTTTCGGATGTGTGTGTACTTTCTATGCTATCCATTTTATAGGCTTTCACTGGTTAAATTACAGTGAATACGGAGGAGCAGATTTTGTGAACCACTAGCAGATGTTCGTTGTTGCTAGTTTTACAAGTCTTGTAGAACAGCATAGAGAATAATCCTGCAAAACATTTTTTGTGATTTTGCCATCTCATACTGTTCTCACAGCACTGGCTCAGTAATGATATGATAAAGCTTGGGAGGTAAGCTTTGATTGCAGACTAGCTGCTGTTGGGGCCTTCAGAAAGCCAGACCTGTAAATTGTAGTTTGTTTTCAAAAGCCTGTGGCTGAGACAGATGGGTTAGCTGAAAATATGTCATTTATAATATAATCAACTGCTTGACCTCTTATTTAAGTATTAGATGTTATGACATAGATTCTGGATGTTTAAACTGTCTCACAGTTTGATTCATTCAGATGTAAGCTGTGATAGCTTTGTGGGAAATGCTAATTTTGAGTGAAATTATCATGTCAACATGATTTACTTGATTTTTGTAACACCTTGTACTACAGAGGAGATCAGAAGACAGTCTCACATAAAAAGCAGGAGCACTAGAATATGTACATTTCAAAGATTTTCTTCAAAAAATGCCTTAGTTTAAACCTGGCCCAAGTTTTGGTAGGGAGAGGATCAATGTGGTAATTTACTGTCCTCTTTAGCTAACATGTCCTTTGGTTGAAATGATTTTGTAGTCAAATACCTGTTGTGGGCAGAGGAAGAGATCTTTAATTTAGAACCAGCCCTGCTCTGTGGTATGAACAGAAATGAATTATCATGAGGACAGACGGCATAGGGCTGGAGCAAGGCTGCTTTTGTGAGAGAACTAGCTTTACTCTGACTTAGTAATATATCCATCTACAGAGTCCACACCTCTTTCTTTCCTACTCTATTGGCAGTGGATATGTAGCTTATAGGAGTTACCTGAGCATACATGTATTAACTGTGACTGTAGGCAGAACAGCAGCTGTGATAAAAGATTATTCTTAACACTGGAGTATGCAAAAGTGTGCAAAATATTTGAAATATCAGAACTGAGTGTGTTTGCATAATTTAGACTTTTTGTGTCTATGCATTAAAATCTGTTATAACACAAATGCAGATTGAAGCCAAGAATAGGACAGACCATCTTAATACCAGCATTAACTAATTCTGCAGTGCTTGATTTTGCAACCTTAAGATATTATTTTGGCACAGATGCTTGAATATAATTTTCCTTGGGTTTGGTGGTTTGTTTTTTTAAAAGGGCAAAGGAAGGGTGCGAATAAAAATAAAAAGCAACCCAAAACCCCATGAAAATCCTCTAGGTAAGGCAGTAGTGGAGGGAATGAGTTGTGCAGTTTCCCAACACAGATACCTGCTGCAGTCATGGAGGGTCCTAATGCAGATTGTACACAAGAACAAGATCTACAGCACAGAGGTTCTTCTGCCCTTTTGTCCCCACTGTTTCTGTGATAATCTACTCCCTTTGTCTCCTGATGTCATTCACTTACACAGTCCAGCAAGAGTGAATAATTTGAGACAGAAACCTAAAAGGGCAAAGCTGAGATAAGAACAGTTAGAAGTCTGTGAGTCGGAAGAAGGGAAGTTAGGATGAACAAAGGAGGCAAATAGAGACTTTGATGTTAAAGTCTGAGCTGTATGGGAAGTGACTGGAAAGAGGGAGACAATGCTAGATAACTTTCACAGATGACACTACAAAAATCTATTAGGAATGAATATTACTTCCTTCTCTACCACATAACCAGAAAACAAGCTTGAAAGAATGAAGTTCAAAAAATCATTAGGTCGTAGCTGGTAAAATTTGAAAACATCTATTTCATTATCTGATTCAGCTCACGCAAGATTGCACCTTATAATGAGGTTTCACGTGCATTATGAAATCTAGTTCTAAGTTGATTGAAATTAGAACCCCTGAAAAACAATTTTAATAGTTCCATGTCTCAGAAATTCTAGGCATTACTCCACTTTAAATATTTTCTTTGCTAATTTCTTTTTATTTCTTCTAATCTATAGCATTTTTAATCTGTTTATTTGCTATCTATGCAGGTTCTTGGTGTCCTTTTAACTATATACATGCTATTACCGTACCTCCACCAAACATTTAATTGTTCCAAGCCTAATGTACACATCTCTTAACTCTTTCAGGACACATGTCTGTACTCAAAGACTTGGATTTTGGGAAGTTCATATTAGCACTATCTCTGCTGTTCTTGTTTTGGGTAAAAATAATATTTCATTTCCATGAGTATTTCATACATACACTGTTGTTATTATTACTCTGCATAACAATGCTGTAGTTCTGCTTTCCTATAATGTAATCAGTAGTAAATACTGCATACAGTTTACAAATAATGGTTTCAGCAGTGCCCTATTTATTCAGCCAAGAACAGCAATCTTGCAAATGAATAATTTTTGATAGCATTTCTGTTGTCAAGACATTAACCAGATGCTTGAAGACTGACTCCATAGTGTGATGTAAGACTTACTCCAGAGTGATGTCACCAACATTCGTGTTTGCTTCACAGGTTGATGACCAAATGAAGTTGCTTCAGAACTGCTGGAGTGAACTCCTAATTCTAGATCACATTTACCGGCAAGTGGTACATGGGAAAGAAGGCTCCATCCTTCTGGTTACCGGGCAACAAGTGAGTATGTGGGCTCAGAGAAGTATTGATGGCTTTTTAATAAAAATTTTCAAAATAGCTGGAGTTTAACTAGGTCAGAAGCACTCCTGTGTTCTCAGAGACTCTCCACAAATAATGTATATAAAATGACTTGTGCACTCTGTTCCTAGTCTGCTGATTACAGTTAAAACTTATAAAAGCAGATATAATCATAAGCACTTTGCTTTTCAAATATACTTGTATACTTCAGTGATTGAAAAATAGCAGATGAGAAGTGTTTCTCAAAAGTTGTATTTCCTGGCGGATAAAATGGCTTCTGACAGCAACACCACCACTCTGCATCCTGATGCTTTAGGTCTAAGCAATTATAGCTTATTTCCCATTCAGAATTGTGGTTTACTCAACAGAATCACTAGCTGGGTCAGAAACCTAGAGAACCTACAGCTACTACCTCAGAAATAACTTGCTTTTAGAGAAGTATGCACGTGTGAGAAACTCAGCTAAAACACCTAATCCCAGGAAAATTTTTCAGTCCATAGGCAAATGCAGGCATTGGCTCAGGAGCTGTCTTAGGTTACTCACCCTGCAGTTTCTGCACAGCTTTCCAAGGGTTAATTTTCTTCAGGTATCAGATGCATAGCCTTCCCAAAATGCAAGAGCAATAATATGGCAAATACTAGGAAAACCTTGAGAAAACCCAAAATAATTGAAAGTTTTGTCTCACTCTTTCGAAAGCAAAAAGAACTTGACAGCAAAACAAGAACCTTATTCCTAAGATATTTACTCTGTTTTTAACAGAAAAAAACCCACAGTATCAAAGAGAAGCAAAGTGTGCTGTACATTATGTTCCCAATTCAAAGTGAAAACAATGGCCCATTGGTATTTATGTAGCTGCAAACTGAATTGCCTCAATTTACACACAAATGGGAGCGAGCTTCTTTTTCTGAGATACATCATTTGTATCTGCATGTTGTGGAATCTGCTTACAGCTTTGGTTATAATTTTAAATCTGTAGCTATTTTTTAACACTGAGAAGGAGAAATAACTGTTTGCAGTTATGATTAAAAGAGGTACAGTAAAAGAGAGAAATTACCGACTTGTATAAGAACAGTGGGAAAATTCAAATTCCAGCTATGGAACTGACTCCTGCACCTTTGTGGGAAGTCACTAACCTATCCTAGTCAAAGTTGTAGTCCCTAATTATATGAACTAAAATTCATTGCACTGCTCTTGATTTATATTAGCTCTATTGAGAAAAATTACTGATCCCCTTTCCATTTTATCATCTGTAAAATACAGACAATTGTACCTGCAATTATTTTATTTACTGCACAGAGTGTTTGTTTATTCTTGCATTTCTAAAGCTGTAAGGATATTGACAGTTTCCTGTTCTTCAGAGAACTGCTAAATTAGTGCCACGTCTGTGTCGTGGTTTGGGCTCAGCGGCAACAAAGAGCCACGTGGCAGCCTGCTCGCGCTGATCTTCCCACGGCAGTAGGAGAGGATTGGAAGGAAGAAAAAAGGCAGACTTGTGGGTTGGGACAAAGAAAACTGTTTAACAGAACAACAAGTATTACAGGGAAACAATAACACCGATGGGGGGGGATACAAACACGAATACGGTACCGGCCACAGCCCGCACCGTCCCGACCGCCACAGACACCGCGCGCGCCGCGGGCCAGCCGCTCCGATATTTATATCCCGACACCGCCACCACCCCCCCATTTCCTGGTGTCGTCCCTCCCCTACCCGGCCAGCTCCCTGCTGCTCCCTGCTGCCCCTGGGCCTGGTGCACATGGGATGGAATAGCTGTGCCCTCACAGAGCCAGGGGAGAATTAACCCCGTCCCTACTGGAAACCAGGACAATCTGCTATGTGATTACCTAGTTTTTAAAGATACTGAGTATCTAAGTCCCACTGAAATCATTAGACATCTAAATACCCTTAAATTCTAGCCATTGTACCCATTTTTCCAGAGTAATTTTTACCTCATTAGCTGCTTTTAACTTTTCTTGCAAAAAAAACTTAGCAGTATGTGATCTCAAAGCAAAGCAGAGTATTTCATCACTGTTGGACAATAGGTAGCAGGATGCTTATTAAATGTAGTGCTTGCAAGTAATCAGATGGTTTTGGAAGTTGGAGACTAACTCTGCATGGAAGTATACAACTAAGTTAAAACCTATCTAAATTGGATTGATTGCATCCATTTTTGCCCCAGGTTTGTCAAATAAGTTTAATTCAGCCTCCTTTCAACCCAATTTTGCTCTCCTATGTCAAAGTTTGTCATTTTGAAGTCAGTGCAAGCATCCCAGATTCTTCTATCATCTTCTGTACATTCCTCTTGACACTTACACTGCTTGGAGAGCAAGGGGCCATCATATTAGAACAGCAAACAAGAATACTACAGTCAGTCCCTTTCCTTATGGATGGACTCCTTCCTATTTCACACTTGCTAATGGCTGAAGAATGTACTCCCATATATGCACCACAGATTCTCCTTGAGAAACAGGGAGACACTGGACCCGAAGTAAATATGCAGGCTCTGGCTGCTGCTTTTGAAACTGGAACGAGTCTGAAATCTACACGTAATGCCACTGTATTATCCTGATTTCATTCAGCTCTACTCACTGTCATCTAGACATAGAGCCAGATTGGAGAGTGCTCTGCACTGACTGCACCTGCTCTCGCTGGGCTGTGTGTGGCATGTGTGTTCACAGGAAGACCACTGGTAGTTGAGGTCTTGTGGAAATGCCACTACTGTGCCATTACACAAGTTGTATGCAATTTGTTCTTCAAAAGCATTTTCTTTATAACATTACCTATTTAAATTATTTTCATGGCTGAAAATCGTCCACTGAAGAACTTATTTTATTTAGATGGACAAAGCTGGATGAGCTAATCAGAAGGTTTAAAATATCTAGAATTGCCAAAGCCACAGATCTTAAAATTAGAGAATAATCCAAGCTGGAATGGATTTTAAGGAGCCTCGGCGGCAACCCCCTGCTCAAACCAGGTTTGTCAGGGCTTTGTAAGCCCCCAAGGATGGAAACTGCACAATCTTCTGTCACAGCACTGCTGCCTGAACATCATCATGGGGAGACAGTTTTTCCTTAGTTTTGGTCTAAATCTCTTTTTTTCCAATGTATACCCAATGCTGGTCACTTTCTTCCTCCTTGAGCCCTGCCACAAAGCACAGAGCCTGGGAGGCCTTGTTAGTAAAGGCTGGAGCAAAGACAGCACTGACTACCTCAGCCTGATTTGTGTTTGCTGCCAGTAAATCACCAACTGAACCCAGCAGCTGTCTCACATTTTCCTTGTTCATCTCCTAACCAGCAGCTTGATAACCCTTGCAAGCCTAAACTCTAGTTGAACACTGGCTTTATTTTTAACATCATCCTTGCATGCCTGGACAGTGCTTCTAAATTACTGAACGGCGGCGGCTTCTGGCTTCAGCTAAATCACACTACCTTTTTTGTATGGTAGCACAGTTGTGAGTTACTTATTCAGCCAAGATGATCCAGTACAACTGCTTCTTTCTCTAAGTGTCAGGATGGACTATCTGGACAGCAGCAACTCAAGTCTGTTGTCATTATAAGACACAACACGAGTTCAAATGTATTTATCAAAGGACAGTTATGACTCTGTCTCCATTATATTAACTGTAAAATAACTCTGGAAAGCCATACTTCTAGACCCAAGCATTATGAGTCTTTGCTATTGCACTGAATGTTGTGTACTTTCTGGTTGCTGCCCTGATCCTTTCAGTTCCTCCAGCACAGAAAGGGAAATAACCATGGCCACCATCTCATAAAAATTAATTGATTACGGCATGGAAAGCACTCTGACACTTCTGATGAAAAGTGCTGTAGATGTTTTTTTTATTTACTGCTACCAGCAAAGCACTGTGAGCAAAATTACAGTCAATCATCTGGCTTTCAAAGATATTAACTTTAAACTGAGGACCTGAGCTAGGTAGCCTGCTTTGTTACCCGAGAGATCGTGATTATTGTAGCAAGTTAGCAAATTTAAGACCTCAGAAGCCTCACTCCTTGCTTTCCTTAATATATTCCTCCATAAAAGCTACTCAAACACAGTCCTTTTTAGAGTCAAAATCATGGGGGAAGCTCAAAGGGAGGGGGATTTATAACCACTTAATTAGAACATACCTGCTTTCGCCACTTAGGCTGCATCATCTCTATTCTTCAGACACAAAAGTCAAGCTTCATCCAGCTCCCCAGGGCCATACCACTGTCAGTTCTATACAAGATATCTAAAACGGGCGCGTAGTTAGAAGAACACTTGATAATTTTCAAACGCATTGGCTCAAACCCCATTACCTTAGGGCATTCTTACTGTATTTCCATACATCTGCATTTCCCTCAAGCCATTGGCTTATGAAAGTTACCTAGTGTCAATCCACCGTGTTCCCACTTTGATGGGGAAAAAGTGCAGTCAGCAACAAAGTGGTAAGCATTGGCCCTTGCACGCAAAAATAAAAAATGACTGTTTTATTTTATTTTGCTATTTATTTGGTTGGAGTTTCATAAATGAAGCTCTTTTGTGTGCATGTTTCAAGAAAGCACTTTTTTCAGATCATTACAATTCCTCAGCAGTTCCTCAGAAACAAGTTCCTCCCTATGCTGCACACTTCATTTTCTGCACTAAGTACTGCCCCTCAGCAGTAGCAATTACCATTTCAAAAGGAAATAAAGTAGCACAAATACATTTTACAACTCTCCAAATTTCATAATAGAAAACAGCTAAGGAGTGATTTGCAGTGTGGGGGTTAATTGTAAATCATTGCCAATATGCACTCAGCACACTGGCTTTTGCAAGCTTGTCATGTAGCATACAGTTCTAACAGACCATTTCTAATTATAGAACTTTAATTCCTCCAACTTGAACAATTTCCTTTTGTATCTTCTGCATCAGCAATACACTGCTAGTTTCCAAGATACAGCACACACAGGTAGATACTAAAATTCTGTATGGAATATTTCATGTTCCTGCATTTTCATACAGCAGTCAACGCATAACACATGAACTGTCGCCTCAGCTGCCTAGACTCAAGCTGCTCATTTTGTTTATACCTACACTCTACTCATTGCCAAATCTTCCCTCTGCTGAGTTTGGTCAAAGTCTTTCAGATTAAAGAGGCAGACTAAAAACATGCCTAAAACTCAGATTTTTTTTTGAGATTGTTGAAACTACTGATTTAGTTAAAGTCACCACATAAATACATCTTTCCATCTGGATTTGTATTCTAAAGCATAGCTCCAGAGAAGAGCATGAGAAATAACCAAGATCTTAACAGTGTTGTGTTTTGAAGCAAATTAAAATTTAAGTTCAATTTAGACCAGAATTTTGTGGCATGAACCTCTCCCTAGATGGGATACTCAATCTTTCAGCTGTACCTTATCGAAAGGTGGTGATTTCTAGCCGGAGGAATTTTCTGTGGCAATTCTGTTTGACTTACCCATTTGCAAAGGTGGCTTCTACTATTCCAATATATTTGCTGAGGCTGTTGGAGAATCTGTCTAGGGAACAGACTTGCAAATTCAAGGAAAGATCACTTTGCCACTGAAAAGGTTCTCAAGAGGCAGCTGAATTTTCAGACTGGGCTACAGATGACTGTTTCACAAAGAAAGATCACCCTATGTACAAGAGTGTTAGAGGAGGGAGTGTCTCTGAAGGACAAGAGAAAGGAGCTAGCCAGAAAAGTAGATAAGGAAACAGGCTTTTTTGTACATCCTAACAACTGAAAATACATATTCTAGTCATACGGTATAGAAACATAATGGATATTTAGTTGAAAGGTATTACTTCTTATGTTCTCGGGAAGGAACAATATTTTTATATTTTTTTTCATTTTCTTGTTTTCCATTGGATTTGTGATTGCAGTCAGCAAGGCTTCATAGATGTAGTTGGTAGAAAGAGGTATTTGCATTTATGGGCCAAATCTAGAAGTCCTTAAATAAGGCAGAGACACAGGATTTGATTCAAGATGGATATAAATGAGGTCAAGCAATCATTATTTTGCTGTTCAGTGTAGTATTTGTTCTCTTGTATCCAGGCTTGCACAGTTCCTCACTCTCATGGTTTCTGCCTAAAGGTAGAGAAAACAAGGTTTTGCTAGTTGTTAAAAGTGCTTCATGTCTTAGGAAGATTTTACGCTAGTTGCTAGTATGCTAGTTCTGTTAAACTAGGCAAAACACATCAAAAGTCAGTAATCATGAAAGTACCTGATTCGGGTTTGTCCAAATATTCATTGAACATTTTGAGCCTTCCAAGTAGCTATGGACACACCTGTGAACAAACTGATCCCAATTTACATTTGCTTTGCTATGTTGCCATGAAACCATCATAGTACTATGGTTTTAAGTCTAAAATTCCAGTTCCAGTAAAAACTCGCAGAGAAGGCACCCGACATGAATCCTTGCATGCCAGAATTGTTCCATTTCCCACATGCTAACTCTGTTGTGTTCATAGGAAACACATTTCTTTTGTGTTTTGTATATGTTTCTCCCATAAAGAGAACAAAAGCTATTTGCCTGGAATCTGGCAGCATTTCTTCAAGGCTGCTAGTCCTCCATACAAGTCCCATAATAGTGAACTAATTTCTCCATATAAGTTCATGTAAAGTCCCATATTTGATTTTAAGCTCGCCCAACACGATGTACAAGTTGTTCAGAGACCCAGCTCAAGAAAGCACCACATCAATCAGTCCCAACTGTCTATTGGAGTAGCGATACTGATGGGATTCAAAGTGAGCACATCCAGTCTTCCATTGATGAGAAAGGATCTGAATTAGCAGAGTAAAAATTTGTGTAAAATAAGAGAGTAATAGGGGGAAATGAACTTACCATGGTTAAAAGCTCCTGAAGAAACAGTCTGAGTTAGCACAGCCCTTGTGATGTTACCTAAGCATTCGCAAAAATTTTTCAGTGATGGTCTTCCAATGAATTTCATGGACATTCAAACTCAGCAGTGATTCTGTATCATCATATCTCTATATGAAAAGCACAACGTGCATTGCAACACTTCGGTAAAGAAACAGATTCTATGGTACACTATGTGAGCTATGTTCTACACATTGCTTTAATGTCTTCATACTAATAATTTGAAGAACCCAATATTCACCATTACTAGGGTCAGAAATTTAAAGGTACTAATTAAAATATCTATGTCCATGAAACTTAATAATACTTCTATTACTATGTATTTTATCACGTAAATATGCCTACTGTTAATGACTCTGTATATGATCAACTACAGGGCACAGAATTTTTCTAGTCTTGATGTGCCAGTTTTTGTGAAACTTAAGTTAAACAAAGTAAATGCAGTACTTTGCAGTGTTACTATTTGCATATCAGAGCTAATTAGCAAGCACAATAACATCATCCTAGGGGAAAGGTCCACTGGCAACTTAATTCATTATCTTCTATTATTGTGTATCATGTTAAAATGACAAGCATCTTAGGCTGTATAGGTCATCATAATTTTAATTAATATATCCAGACCTGATATAAGCATATCTGCTGGTTTTGTCCATGCTGAGTCCTCCTCAACTTTTGTACATAACCACCTCTAGAAAGCTCTTTTCCATGTTCATTTGCTTAGTAATGTAACATAAATACTGCTTTAAATGTTCTTAATGAAAGTATTAATTACATGAGAAGCTCAAAATGAGTTTAGCAACCATTGCCACTGCAATATATGCTTCAGGAAATGGTGGAAGAGTAGTTAATTTGTGATAGTAAATTAATATGCTTGCTATATACTGTGCTGAATGCATCCTTCTGAGAGAAAGTCTCATCCATCCACACATCCGTACATTATTAGACTCAACTCACAGGCTCTCAGCAGAGTTAGGACTTCAAAACCAAGGGCAGGGCACTGTGGGCCACTTGACAGGCTTTTAGTGCAGTTCGTAGGTGAGGAGGAAGTGGTGCGGGAGCAGCCCCCCATCAGCAGCAGCACGAGCTGTGCTGGCCAGGGCTGCAGGGAGCAGGAGTGAGACAGTCCCTCTGCTGTACCTGGGCACCAGCTGCCTCCTCAGCCTTAGTGCCCCAGACACATGGTGATCTAATTTACTGAACTAAATATGAAATCAATCTTTCACTTACTTGAACTACCTTAGTCTGCTAGAACCTTTGTTCATTATACAGATACAGCCACAGAAGGGGCTTTATTCCTTACTTGCACAATTCCTGTTCTGCCTGAAAGGAATGGCATTCAGTGATAGATGGTACCTGGTAATAGCCATCAACAAGTAAAATCACTCTAATCCTATGTTCTGGAGACTGTTCCAAGCTTGCTGAAGCATTGAAAAGGGATGGTACAGTTACATGACATTTCCATGTGTCATATGACCCCACTGTCATATCCTAGAAACCAAACAAACTTTAATTTTAGAAGAAGGAAAGAATCTGATTCCACCATTACATGTTGGGCTCTGTTTTGTGGGTGTAGAGAGTTGATACCAGAGGCCACCACCTGACTCCACCAGCAAGTTTCTGCCTGAGCCCAGTGCAACCAGGGAATTGGCTTCAAGAATCATTCCTTACCATGATAAATCATTTGCAAAACAAAAAAGCACAAGTGCTCCCTGCATTTCTGGCCTTCAGCCTTAGCATTTATTTAGCCCAGGGTGCAGTTTCATGTTGTGAAAAAGGTTTATCTTTTGTTCTGCTTAAACAATATCTCACTGTGTTAAATGAGACCATCTGAGAAAAAAACCTGCAGAATTAGTCACTTCCATTTCTCTTACCTCTCTGCTTATCAGCTGAGAAATTTTGCAATAGCAGAATATCTAAATGCTGCTGAAATCCAAGTACTTTAGTAGTATGATATATTGTTTTAATGTTCATAAATATTCAGCACTGACCTCACTTGCTTTATAGGGATTTAGACCTTTAAGTCACCGTCAACTGTATCAAGAAAAGAATATAAAAAAATGTGCAGTATTGCTGTGTCTGTCTGCAGTTCCATTTAAGTTATGGCCTTCTTACTAATATTACCAGCTTTTCTATTTCTTTTCCTTTGCTGCTGGTGCCTCGCTACTACCCTGCCCTCTTGAAGAGCCTGCACCTTCATCCACTCAGCCCTTACCTCTGTCTTGCAGGGAGCAGGGAAGGCCAGCAGCAAACCAGGTGGGAACTGTAAGAGGTAGCCTTGAGAAATGTTGAAGAGAGAGGTATGATAAGGATGCTGCCTGTCCAAGGGACTTAGGCGTATTTTTTCCACTTCCTAGCAAATCCTTCCTCTCCAAACCAAGCCAAAGATCCCCCTCTTTCTGCCCAATACTCATAATCAGAAGTTATACACAAGATATGCCAGATTTACTTGAAGAAACTTGATGTTTCTCACTTCCAGAAATATACCCCAATTGTCAGACTATAACCTTACTTATTTCACACACTCTTCAGACTGGAGATTTGACCCCAAATTTCCCATATCTTAGTTGCTCCAGCCACTGGCCTGCTACCAGATCCCACCTTTGGTATTTTTGATGCCTTAGGTAGGTGAAAGCCACATAGCCCATAAATCTAAAAAGGACTGTAGCATGAACTGGATGCCCAATCCGTTACCACTGTCAAGACTTGGGTAGTTCCAGCCATGCCTAGAGGCAATTTGGTACCCAGAGGGCTGGTAGAAGATGGGGCTGTGAGGATTTTAAGCACAAAGTTAGGTGGCAGTAGAGCAGAGGTTTTAAGTATCTAATTTTAGATTTAGGCACTTCAGTTAGCAAATGCTGTACTACAGTACAGCAGTTTAATGTACATAGCATTGTCCATACTAACCTTAAATGTGCTGGTTTAAGCACCAGAATAGTGGCAAGAACAGGCAGCAGTGTAAATCATCCACTGTTGTTCTGTCTGTGCTGCTTGTGTAACAAGCTAACCCATTTAAGCCTCTATCATTATGGCAGTAATCATGCAACATAGCACTGTGTAGTGGTACGTGAGGAATTTACTTCTGCATTAGGTAATGTGGGAGCTCCACTAAGGCTTCCATTTTCAGAAATGCCAGTCAACATACCATCCTCAACGTCAAAATCAACAACGAAATGTAATACTTTTAATTGAGAAGCAAGGATGATTTTAGTTATGAATTTGATTTTTACCAAACTAAATTAATAGTACAATATAAAGTAAATGGTGAGTTCTGTATGTAGTTAAGCATTTTGCTGAAGGTCCAGGATGTTTTAGTCTTTGTCTTAAAAGCATTTTTAATCATAAATGGGAAGGTAAAAGAATTAATACACCTTTTAGTATTAACGTCTGCATACAGGACCAAGCAAGCAGGACAGCATACTCTTTAATGTGACCGCTTCTTTAGAATAGACATTAAAGAGGCTTTTTCATGCACAGTTGATTTTGTATAAACTGATTGACACCTTTGGGGGTCGTCTTTCCACTGACTCATAATTTTGCTCACTCTTGAAAAAAGCCTTCTGCACATCCAGTATTCTCTAGTTAAAGCTGAAAATTCAACTCATCATATTTACACAATTAAAAAAAAATCCATTCTTCGTTGTTTTTAATTGCAAATCCTACTCAAGGGACCAATTCTCCTGCTTAGGAGGCAGCCCTGTGCCTTCTACTAGAGAACCAACTGCAGTCAATTATGGTAATGAAATGTCAATAAATATAAAAATTTAATACAGCCTGCTCTTGGTGAGTGGCAGATGAGGACTTGCCTCCCAGACAAATTTGCTGGTGCTGCAAATATTAAATGCACCTGAAAGAGTAGCAGGTTGCCTGAGAGCTCTCCAGTAGAGGGATGGTGGGAAATCCAGGCATCTACTGGGTTTTTCCATTATGGCATAATCGCTGCACTAAGGCCACTGATATTCTTGACATCCAGACATCTTAACTTCTTATTATGAAGTGAATAGCATATTTCCCCCACAAACTGGAACCTCAGTGAGGGATTTTGAGCTTTTTTTTCCCCTTAGCAATTACAAAAGGGAAATTAAGTTATGAAAGTTGGTATTTATATGTGACCAGTTTCTCAATACAAAGTAGTGGAATCATGTCATTATATTAAACTGTTATTTGAGTAAAAGGTTTTTGAGGCATGTTACTTTGTATTTTCCTATTAGTTATATAAGTATATATACACTTATATATAAAGAAATATGTATAAGTGTATATGCAGAAAGAGAGAGAAATAACAGATTAACTAGAAAGTAGTTTATGAAAGACGATTTGTCTGGGATTTCCAAAGACCAGATCCTAGTTTTGTCCCAGATTTCTTTGGCCCTGAGTAAGCGATTTAATGGCACCACTTCAGTTTTCCCAGGTGTAAAAGAGAGCAATAAATCCTACCTCACAGGATACTTAAACATAGTTCATTGACTTAATTGAAACATAAGCACAATTTTAAATGCTTTGCAGAGTTGCAGCAGTGTTATTCTTAACATCCATACAAAAAGTATAACTTAATTTTTCTTGTTCTTGTTTCTTGTTGGCCTTCAGCCAACGTCTTGGGAACACTAAGAGTACACATAGATAAAATGTCTTATTAAAAGTCAGTAACCTATTGGTTATATTAAGGTCATCACTAGGAGAAGTTAGTTTTAGTTCCTTTCAGTCCTCTCTCTGTCTTTCCTGATTGAAATTTTGTCAGATTTGAAGTCTTTCAGTATTTTTTCTTGCTTTACTGCTGTTTATACTTGAACAAAATAAATTCAATAATTTTAAAATCAAAAACTGTATTTCAAAATACACATTTCATAACAGCGTTTTAAAAAAATAGTTTTTAAGGGATTGGTGCCTGGAAAAACAAAATTTTGCAGTATTGCTCTGTTTCCTCTGGTGATTAGAGACCTGATATCTTTAAAAAAATATCATTAACCCAAAGCATGCACTTACCCTTGTGCTTAGTCTTAGTTTAGAGCCAGACTTCACTTACATGTGCTTACGTGAAATATGGCTAGCAATTTCCCTGTTGTTCTAAAAGCACCTAAAAGAGAAAGGTGCTGGTAATATTAGAGCAACCAGGCAAGAAAAGATTTTCAGATAATTTTTTTTTAAATCTGTCAATAACCTGTTTAGGTCTCAGCCAGTCAGCCAGGAACCTGTTCAACATGGGAACAAGCAACACATAGGACCATTTTCATGGGGCAGTGGTGCTTGTAGAACACTCTGATGGAAAACAGGGCTGAGCTGAAGGTGTTTCAGCTGAAGTGGTTGTATCCTGCTCCACGCATCTGTCACTGCGCTGGAGCTGCCTCATCTCGCTGCCTCCAGTACAGCCCCAGCTTCTGCCCCTCACCTTGGCATCCCAGCATTGCCATAGGATGCAGCACCTGAGTGCTTTTCCACTGCTTACTGTCTCATGAGAAAGCATGCAAAAGTTAATGGGAATGAATGGGCAGCATGACAAGGGCAGCAGACCCCCAGAGCAGTCCTGATTTCTAATGTGTCCCAAAGAAAGTAGTTTTGTGCCCTGTGATTGCTGCTGGGGACCGTGCAAGTACAGCTGGCCTGCCTCATGCACCTGCCTGCTCCTCCTTCACTAGCAGGGAAGGACTGACCAGAATAAGTCCGTTGGAACTGATTCCAACAAATACCAGGATTTTGTGTAGCTCAGGAGAACAGAAACCACCCACATAATACTTCTGTTTCCTGTGGGAATACACCGACATTTCTGGGCTTGAACAAATGTTTCTGGCCAAGTTATGGACACTGGACCGTTTCCCATGAATACCCTTATGTCCCTCTGGACTAATACACCCAGCATAGGTGCAAAGCTCATTTCATCAGACTTTCTTCCCAGGATCATACAAATACAGTGAGAACAAGGGACACAAAATGAATAACACGAACTATTATGGTGACAGCTACCCATGTCATAAGCAGTTATCATACATAAAGCCTCTAAAAAAATGCTAATACAGACAAACCAGCATTCACACTGATGTGACATACCATTAAAATATGTAGTTCAATAATATTTTCAATATAGGCCATTGTCCTAAAATCAGTTTATAAATAAGTTATCTTGACTTAATGAAACCATTTAATTGAGAGTGATTCTGTTATCCATGAGTATCCCAGTTGTATGTGATTGCTTGAAACATCCTAAAGTGCTTCTGCGGGCATGGCAACCAAACAGAAATACTCTTCTTTTTTACAGGTGGATTATTCCATAATAGCATCCCAAGCTGGAGCCACCCTCAACAATCTTATGAGCCATGCACAAGAACTAGTAGCAAAGCTTCGTTCCCTGCAGTTTGATCTACGAGAATTTGTATGTCTCAAATTCCTGGTGCTGTTTAGTTTAGGTAGGTACACTCTGTTCTTCATACCTTACTTAATAGTGTTGTTATCTTCTTCTAAAAACATTGAAAATGTTTTGCTTTTCTTAATGTTTTCCTGAAAAACATTATTTTGAAATATATTTGATAGGATTCACAGTAATCTGAGGATTATTCTTCAATTATCACTCGCAGGAAAATTATGTATAAGGATTAAAAGTGTGTTTCTATGGAAATTACTCCTAAAATGTATGGAATTTAACAGAGTATTACAAGCTTTCTGTATTTCTGTATGTGGTTTCTGAATATTCCAGAACAAGGATAAAATTATTTTAAAAACTCTAGTGAACAGTGGAAAATACAAATTGCCATATTTTTCTAGGATATTGAGTATAGTTATGTAAAGCAGATGGAGTGGGGATATAGTTGAAATATCACTCTTTTTCAAAGGCATCTGTGGTAAGTATAAACAATCTTCTTTGAATATGATGGCTGTCACATCATAATCCATAAATCAGGAGTGTATCTCATAGTTTTTAAAAAGTGAAAGGAACTCTTAAAGTGCAAATTAATTATAATAGCTTTATGGCAGATCTGGCTAGGAAATAACCTTTAAATGGAAGATTGTTTTGTACTAGTGGAGAGGATATAGAATGGGAAAGATACCTATGCAAGACAAATTAGTTAAACCCGTACCATCTAATGAATCAGTCAGCAAAAATCACTGGTGCCAGGGATAAAAAAAGGCTTAGGGAGATGGATTCCTATTGACTCCGTAGGAACAGATTTTTCAGGTTTGCACTTTGTTGACTTAGTAAAGCTGGTCTAAATAAACTTTAGCCAAGTGAATTTTCATTTACTGGCAGACAGTTGAAAGGAGAGACCTGAAAACATAAAGAAGGTCAGATCAAGCCATACCTCCATAGCCAAAACTCACAGTTATTCAAAAGATATTTTTATCTACAAAGAGAGTTAACAGCTAAGCCAAGCGCAACAATGAAAGAAAGATCAGCAGAGGTGACAATGAGTAATGTTTTCCTTTGGTTTTCAGTTTGAAAAAAATTCTGTAAGGGAATAAAATTCTACAAATAAATTATTATAATATAATTGCAGTTAGACTAAAAAGGAATAGTTTTGGTTACACTGTAAAGCATTAATTACTGTCTTAAATATGTCCTTCCATGTGGCATTTACAGAATTTGAGCCTGCTTTGGAAAATTGTAGATTAAGCTCTCTAAATACAGGGAGCATAAAAGACCAGTACTTCAGAGGTGTAGGACACAGAATATATTGGGGAAAAAAATAAGAATTATTTCAAATATTAGAATGATGCTAACAGAATTGAATGTTAGGAAGTTTGTACATTCAGAATCCTAGGAAGAGGGGATGTATTTACCTGGTAACTATTAACACTTTCTATTCAGGGTTTTGTCACTTTCCATGTCTTAGACTCAGAGAAAGAAAAGGAAGCCATCTGTAGCAGAAATTATGTTTTATGAATTATTCTAATGAATAACAAGAATTCAAATTTCCTAATAAGTAGGTTTTTCAGTCATTAGACAGTGGCACAGAAACCTCTAAATAGCCTGTAGCTTTCCTCTGATTAAATATTTAGATAATTCATCTCAGTTCAGTGATATTTTAAATTAACTGAATAAGTGAAGTACATTTGGAAAATTCTCACATTTAGGTGGCCTTTTTGTTTGATGATGTTCATCACCTCTTCAAGTACTATGCATTGATTCAGAAAATATTCTTACATCTTTAGCTCCTGCCAGGTAGTGTGATCAACTTCTGAAGCAGTTGGGCAGAAATACTTTGCAAGCACGTACAGAACCAAGTTATCTAGGTTTTTTTTCTCATTTATGCTACTATAAAAAGAGCTAATTCTGTGCTAATAGGAGCCTTGTAGTCACATCACTTGCATATAAAAGGAAGCCAAGGAACATTGGACACCTTTGAAAACCCTTGAAACGATTAGTTCATTATTTAGCATACTGCATAATTCAATTTGCTAATAGTTAAAGCGAGACATTTTTCTGCGAAGAGCAAAGTGTAAAGATGTTACCACTTGACCCACAAGATGAGACAAATATTTAATTAAGAATGATGACAAAACTGAAATGAAAAACATAGGTACCCTTTCCAGCTAAATACTTCAGTTTGTGCCCAAAAGTATGAATGAATCATCTGGCTGAAGTTAATAAGATGCCTCACATCTTAAAAGTGAGTCAGGTTTTTGAAGACATTGAAGTGCCTAACAGCACTACTACAGCAGAATGGTAGGCATTCAGCAGAGCTGTCAAAAGTAGCTGAGCATCAAATTCTACATAAATAACTGGGAGCAATCATTGTACCTGAGTATCTAGGTGCATTTGACATACAACTACATCTCTTAGGCGTCTCAGCAGAAAACTGGTCTTAATGCCAAAAATATGTCACTTAATAAAAAAAAAATATTTCCAAAACCTCAGCTGGCTCTTGTTGAAAGTCTGGTCCTGTAATGTTTAATGGAATAAAAAGCACTTCAAGACACACTGGCCTTTTTACAGTTCTAAGGATGTTCACACACACACCACAATGTTAACCAAAGCAATAAAACCTTATGTTATTATTATTTAGTATAGTGCTTGGTTGAAAAATATGTCTAATTTAAAGCCTCTCAAAGGCAACACGAAGTCAATAATCCACAGAATTAATTTATTGAGAAGAAGTTGTTTGGTTTTTGTAACCATACAGATGGGAAGCTGCCTTGTAAAATCACTTGTTATTCATGGCTGTACCAAATTGTCTGTCTCTTCACAAGATAGCAGTCTCCTTGGCAAAGAACTTTGTCTCTGCCTTTTTTCCTAACCTTTCAGAAGTGATTATCTTAGTAAACTAACAGTAAAATACTGTTCAAAACCCAAAGTACTTAGACTAATCTCCCAAAACACAATTAAATCATAGCAGTATTGTTTGTTAGATTTTAAGTGAGAGGCAATTGTTCATTATCTGCTGGTGAAAGATACCAAAGGGTATGTACAGAAAATGCCTTTTCAGTTGATGGTAGCATTAAAGAAGATGCTGTTGAAGTTAAGACAGATGCATGTTTATTGTAGCCTTTGTGGCTAGTGGTGCACAACTCCTCCTGCAGTCAAACGGCATGTACCCGCCCCGGTGAGTGATACATCCAGGCACAGGAGCTTAGTCCCTTTCTGCAGTGGGCCATCTAGCCTGTGCCCATCTGACCAAGTACACTGCCAAGTACATAGTGATACAGTGACTCAGCAGTTATTCAGTAAGCCTAACTAGTTTGGTAACTAGTTTCTCAGTTGTGAGATCTCTTCTGTTTAGTTCTGTATAGTATGAATATATATGTAAAGTTAGATAACTTTTAAATTCCCTCCATCAGTTATAAAAAGTGTCTACAGCTAGGTACTTCTTCCCTCTCTGTACATAAAAATCTCCTTTCTTGTCCGTCACACTTCAGTGATTGTCTTTCTACTCTCAGTGGTTCCTCATTCCATCCTTCAGCCCAATCACAGCCAATCTCTGGAGAGGAGCAAGCCCATTATACCCGGAATACCAGTTCAGCTGAATCAGTCCTTCAGATCCTGTGCTCCCACAGGTCAAAGAACAAATCAATCCTTACAACGTGCATAATCATCATGATCACACTGGAGATTACCATCATTGAATCAACAGATTCAGCTGTATTTTAGATTAACAAGAAGGGCATTAAACCACTAGCAGAGACCACTAGCAGAGACCACATCCTTCACAGCTTCCCTGCATCATCAGTGGTCAGTTAATTACTCTGTCAAGATATAGGAAGTTTGGACTAAATTTAAATTCCATCACATGACTCTAACCCATTTACGTGATCTACAGACCTACTACACTAGTCTGTCAGAGTTCCCTTAAAGAATTACAGTCTTTCTGTGAGTTGGTCCCCTGTGGCAATTCCCTCCCTGCATACCTCCTCGCTACACATAAACAAACATATGATGCTTTCCTCTGGCACTACACACCAGAACAGGATTAGACAAATCAGCCAGCCTAATCGACAACAGTGATAACAGTAAAGCAAATAGGAGCACGTCTTATGATCAAAATTGCCCTTTACTTTTAGTTATGTAGCCTGGTATAACAGCTAAGCCATCTTCTAGTCACTTCTTCCCCTACTTCATCTCTAATAGATACATCTGAATTCTGTACTAAAATATGTCTTTGCTGCAAAGGATACATTAGGTGCTGATTGAATGTTTTATTTGAAGATGAGCTGGACTTTTGAAGCCAAAGCATTTTATTGCAAAGGAGCAATATGTCTACCAACATGATTTATTTGAAAGAAGTCTTGTTTAGGAGGCCTAGAAATAGCCGTTTCGGCTATCAACTTGCTTTGAAGTAAGTCCGGACACCAGTTCTGATAGCAATTATCTTTACCAGTCTTTCTTACACTGAGGTTTACATCATATTTGCAAACCCCAAAACATGCTTGTTTTGTGGGGGCATCATTCCTGTGTTTTCACAAACAGAGGTATTCTCCCCATAATTCCGATGAAGGCAGTGAAGGTAATCAGTGTAGCAAATCATAGTTTAACTCGAGTATATCTGCCATATATTTTTTCCACAACCTGAGGATATATGGTAAAAGAAACCAAAATAGTAGTTCAAGAGATATTCAAATATGGATTTTCTTGACTGCTTAGTTGCATTTGACAGGTATCTTTCAAGCAAAGAGAACAATGACCATTCAGCAGTTTTAACCACACAGTTGATGGAAAGTTAATGACCAGGGACATGTTGCAAAACTGGGAAAGAAGAGAGGAATCTTTGACAGACCTGAGTGTTAAACATACTTTTAACAGTACTTCTGCAGGTTTTATCTATTTGAACTCTCATCTGAGAAGGATGCTGGTCACATAAAATTTGTTTATCAAATTTACCACTAAAGGAGAATAAACATAACTGGTTTCCCAAGGCTAGCCAAATCAAGGATAGTGCAATTTCTTTACCCTAATATCAAAGTAATAATACACCTAATTTTTCTGTAACATATAACCAGTATAGCACATGGTACACTTTATCAAAAAGGAGTCCTAAAAATAAATACAAGTTATTTCTTTGTCTTCACTAATTGCTGGTTTGAATCAAGATACGCTTCAGATAGAAAAAGCAAGCATGTCAATTTATAAGCCTCTTGGAATTTGCATTACCAAATTAATTTGGAAACTCTCTTCTTTCTTTGTCATAAATCAGAACAAAAAAAAAAAAAATTTTTGGCTTAACTAAAGCAAAAGAGAATTTCAGACTGTTTTTACTGAAGGCAAAATTTGTCTCACTGTTTCTTTGATTTGCTTCCTATCACAGAATAAAGTTCAGATCAATTTTTCAGCAATTGAATTCACTAAATGACTAAATTTAAATGCTGTTTGAAGAACCAAATGAGTGCCTTACATGGGATATTTTGAGTGCCTTACATGGGATATTTTCTATCATCTTCTAACTCAACAGATCTCTTCATTTTACCAACTGGAAGCTTTACAGAGTGGTCACTTAACCTGAAATCGGCCATTGTTTTCTCTTTACCAAAACTTCCCATTTGTCCTGCTAGTTTTTATTATCTGAACTCAGCAAGGATGATTTGTCAAACCTCCCATCAGAGCAGTTTGTAAAGTGAAATGCCAATAAGAAGAAAGTTAGACATCATTTGACCCATGTCCAGGCACTCGTCTGCCTGTGGAGCTAAATGCTGGACTAGGCAGCAGCTGACTGGTACTGCTCCCTTATCACTGTCAGGACATAGATAAATGTACTTCATTTAAGAAATGAAGGCTTTATCAATGGACAAATAATTGCAGAGCCACTATTGATCTCACATCTCACTTAACATGAGACAAGAGGGTTCTGTAGAAATGGTAAACATTTAATCGCTGTGGATAACAAACAATGAGCTCTTGCTTAAACCACAAAAAAAAAAAAAAAAAAAAAAGCCAAACAAAAATTAACTCAGTTTTCAAACTGTCTTACAGCCTTACTTACTTACACAGACTTACTTTAATTAGGAAAAAGAAATCCATCTGGATCTGCAACATTCCATTCCCGTTTCTGTTTAATAAGAAGAATATTAGCAAATTAATTTTTCTTTGCTTTCAGTCTCCCTAAAATGTCAGAGCTGAGTTTGGAGGAGGTATTGGGAGTACTGACCTCCAACATTTCCACTTTTGGAAAAGAAACCTGCCTATTAAGATATTCATGCAGATGAAACAGGCTGGAATGAAGCCTTTTTGAGGCAGACGCGACCCTCACCACTCATGGGAGTAGAAGGCACTTCCTGCAAACACGCACCCAAGGAGAAGCAGCACAAAGCTTGCCTATGCTCGGTTTCACCCGGTTCCAGTGACTCACATCAACACAGTTATGCAACATTCTGGAGCTGAAAAACACTCCCAACATTTTAAATTAGCTGTTGCACTTTTTAATATATTTTATGTAACATCACTGGTCTATTAAGTTTACAGACTAGCCAGAACCTCTGCCTCAGCAAGCTTGCAATCCAAATATACACAGAAGAATAAGAAAAAACTGTAGCAGCAAACAATGATGAAACATTTCATCCAAAGCTATGAAATACAAAAATTGTCACTTCTGGCTGTGTCTAACCTCCAGCTGCTGGAGCCTGAGAACTGCTCCTAGGTAGTATCACACCATGCGTTTCTTCTTACACTGCTTCCCTAGGGCATCTGTTCCTGGTCAATGTCAAAAATGGGACAGTGGTTTAGATGATCCAGAGTGCCAGCATGGCTGTTTTCATGCTCTCATTGGGTAAGTGTGAGCCATTTGTAGTTTTCAAGAACTCCGTTTTCCTTTCTGTAAAGTGGGCCTGGTAATTCTTTGGCAGGATATCAGTAAGCTCACAGAAAATGCTACTTTATCTTCACATAGCACTGTTGGCCCCGGGATCTGAAACAGGGGCTGTGAATTTAAAACAAAAAGTGTCTAATGACAGTCTTCCTTGGCAAGCCAACGCAAGCTGGTAATGGAGCACTTATCCAGGGGTGGACTTGTCATCTCAAATGTTTTCATGTTCTAGTCACAGAGTTTAATGCAGTCATCTTCAAAATGGTCCCTCTAGCTGTCTGTACTTTTGGTAGTTTGTAAATATACAACTACTTTTACACCTGGTGTTTTATATATGTTATTTATAATACACATTTATAACTGGGCTGTTACTATGAGGTGCTTTTATTAAATCCATTGGCAGTTTTCTTATATTCATCCATTCTGTTACCCAATGTACTTGTAAGATTGCGCCTGGTGACCACCAGTAAGCAAGCAGTCAGGGGGTTCTGTACAATTAGCATTCAGCCAGGGCTTTCAGTCTTCCCCACATTACATTTGAATTTAGAAAAATACTTTACTGCATACTTGTCAAAACCAGAGAGTCATAGCTCAACCCTAATGTCTAACTACAGTAAGCATCGCAGGATAATACTGGCAAAGAAACATTTCCTAAATTTTATGTAATCATTTGGAATTCAGGAAGGATTGATTAGTATTCAGGAGATGTGACTGCTCAATATTTATACCACAGAGACTTGGCAGAAGCAAATAATGGTACATAAAACTGATGCTTGTCTTAATTAAATGCAGTATAATAGGTGTTGGGGGGTTTTTTCTTAGTGAAGAGAGCAGTTTAGCAATGGCCAGATATAACTCATTCTGAAGTTCAGAGTTTAAAATTAATCAATACATATTTATAGCAAGGGAGGTACTGAATATGATTTATTATTGGTTGACAGCTGACTAATAGATAAAAACAATATTTATTTAATTACATTTTCCCACCTACTAATTTCTGAAAAAATATTTGCCCCCTTTGATTCTTGATTATTTTTTGCTGTACTAACAGCATTTCAAAGAGACTTTTTGAAATTAATGTCTCATCTGAAGATAGGTTGGGAATGAAACCAGGGAACATAGAATGAGACATCTAGCCAGGACAGTATTTCCACTGTGACAGACTTATTAATAGTAACATTTCCTAATTGCAAGATTATGAATTCTTAATGCCATGTGAAATTTTAAAATCGTCCTTTAAAGGATACAATTTGCACATGTGATGATGAACAGGTATTGACTGGCAGCCAGTGCAAGGATGACAGGCACAATTCTAGCACACCTACAGCCCAGGTTTGTCTCAAATGTCACTGCAAAAAGTTCTGAGCAGGAATATGAAGGTGGTTGAAGAGATCCAGCATATTAAGCATGAGAGTCAGAGAGGAGAAAGCAGACAAGTACTTGATCTGGAAAGGCGGCAAAGGGGAGATGGAGATGGCACTGAAGGCACATCAGAGGCAGGAGATGACCTCGTGTTGTGGCACAGAATGACTGATGACAGGCGAGGAAAGAACAGCTACAAGACCTTGAAGGTGAACACAATTTATGTCTGATGTAGCAGGGACAAGGGAAGATGTGAAAAGATAAGGAAGCAGTGAACTCAGAAGGGTATCTTGGCAGCATCATTTGCCAAGGCCAAAGGAAGAAACGCTGTGGTAATTGAGATGTAATATGAGGCAGCAACATGGTATTTGTTAAAGTTTAATCTAGTAAACAATGGCTCCTGTGCACATCCCGTGGAAGCCAATGAGAACACGTTTGCAGAATTAGCTCTGTAATATTAGTTTGGAGTTAACTATATTAGAAATAGACAAATTAAAGGTGAATATCACTGCCTTTTGGGAGCCCTCATCTCTGGGTATAATGGAGGCTCTGGTTCTTGAAATCAGAAATCAAGATGACTGCTTCTCTAAATTATTATGATACAACTCAATCAGAAGTTATAGACTTGATGTCCTGTTGCTAGATGGAGATCTATGGCTTGCATTGAGCCAAAGGCTGAAGGAGGTAATGATGATAATTACATGGGTCCTTTCTTGTCTCCAAAACAGTGAAAGTAAATTTAAACTTCTTGCTGTTGAAATTTATCATGCCTCCTAATTTCACAGCTTTTACAAACATTTGCTAAATTTGAATTTGATAACTTCTAATGTGAGCAGTTATCAGCAATCTTCTATAGTCCCTCACTGCTGCATATCTCACATTGCTGTGAAACTTACTAGAGATGTTGAGGGCCAGGAGAACAGTTAAGTAGCCAGTCTGCTGCCAGAACGTTTAGCTCTTCTCAGTCTTGAGCAAAGCAGCCAAACTACTCCAGTCTGCCACTAGAAGAGCTATTCTACTTTTATACTTTAATCCTCTGGGAAGGTAAAGTAAATGAATATGGACAAAACCTAATTTCAGAATCATCTCATAAGGGATGTTTTTCTTTCATGGAGCCAGCATTGCCCAACAGAGAACTCAACCCTCGTCTCTATATTCTGCTTCTAACTCCATTACTGACCATGGAGCTTTGAAGTCTCTTAAATGGTACCTCAACTACTCTATCTGGTAAATGAGGACAATAGTTATCTACCTTTGCAAACAGTGATGAAATCGAGAGTATTAAAGATACTGTGTAAGTTACAACCATATTGAAACAATGCTGTTTGAAATATCAACAGATACCACAACAAAGACCATTGTTAAAAGGAATCTGGTTTAAAATATCTTGAATATATTTTGAGAAAATTTTATCCTTTCCTTTGTAAATTGCTCAACATGAAAGTCATTCCTTGCTGCATTTAAGGGTCTATTATTAAGGGTTTCTTTATGGAGAAACAAAAGCAGACATACTCCCTTCACTTTATCTATCAAAATCAGTAGCAAAGCCAGACAATTAAAAATCAGTCCTGAAATTTCTTATAGATGCTAAATGATGATGTACGGCAAGATGACTTTGATAAAAAACCATTTGCTCCTGAGAACAGTTTTTCAGCAAGCTGACAAGTTTTAGTCCAGTTTCCTATGTAGTTTCCTCACGTTGTGCAGGCAGTGCAAAGAAACTGGGACAGTGCCTGTCTTACAGATATCTATCCTCATGACATCTCAAATCAGTTATTTTTGTGAAAAAAACACATACTATAAAAGGAATAAAATACAAATGCTGAGGCTACAAGGCATAGTTAAGAATCAAACCAGTGTTTTTAATAAATAAATCTTTAGTCATTCATCTCAGCTCTGGGTGTAGGAGTCATGAATGATAAACTTCTTGCAGGAATTCCAGAGATAGTCTGCTGTTTCATGGCTGATTGAGTTTTCTGAATAAATTACACTAAATTATAGAGAAATTTTAATAATCACTGTTGATTTGTCCTGATTTTATTTCATAAAATGCAAAGAATGTTGAAAATTCATCTCTCATGTAACTGTTGAATATGATGGCATTATTTGAGACATGAATTTCATCCAATCTGATTGTTACTGGTTTATGTTGTCCGCTTGTCTGACAGCTGCAAGCCATGGAAAAAAAGATTAACTATCTTCAGCAAGTACTTTTTAATTTTATGTTGTTGGTTTTTTACCAAAATGCAGATTTTAGGTTTTGAAATAACAATAGGATTAGATGCTTGAGAGAAAATTAGGTCATATATTCGTTAGATACAAATCTCACAAGTAATTAGAAACATGGGTATCAAGCAATATTTGTATTCTGTGCTGCTGCCTTTGTGGTGGAGACAGTGGGGATTTCAGAATAACCCAATCAGTGTGCTCTGCACTTTTTCCCTCTCTAATATGCTTATAGAATACTAGTTAGTATGGCTTTTAAGCAGCTCTTGTAAGGGGGAAAAATTACTTACATGTAACCCACATTTATATGTGTGTCTACTTTTGAAATACTTTAACAATTTCAGTCCCATTTTTAATACACATTCTAGATGTTTAAGGTGCAAGTTTGAATGTATTACATATGTAACAAAGGAAGTACGAAATTATATAGAATTTTTTTAACTGTTATTAGCAGAAGTGTTTAACATCAGTGGTTGCATTTGAATTAACATTTTAATCTTCGAGCTAGTAAGACCACCCTATAGTTTTAATTAGAACTGAATGAGGAACATGCTAACGGAGTATAATGGCTAAATTCACTTTGCAGCTGTAAGAGGCAACTTATTAAGCCCATTTTATAACAGAATGTATACACTGGAAACTGTTCCTTGTGTATTTCTAGTTAAAAAACACATCGCAGAGGCTCTTACCTGGAGGTTTGTATATGGGTGACTGTTGGCCGTTTATTGGAGATGCTCTGTAGACTATGCCAAATTCCCCTCTTTCGCTTACCCCCTTGCTGCTTGTGCATGAATGGACACTGGAAGAGAAACAAAAGCAATGGCTGTCTCTGAGGGAGTTAACATAGAGAGGTGAAATACGGTAAAGGAACAACGAAAAGTAGCAGGAGAATTAAACAGGAGGCCAGAAGAAGAGAAAGGATCTGCAAGAGTGGTGAATAGGATATCTGGGGAGAGCAGAAGCCAGAAGGGGGTGGTAAAAATGAGGGACATCAGTGATGTGGATCAGAGGAATAGGAAGAGATCAGAGGGCTTGAGATAGGAAAGGAGTTGAGAAAACGAGGAAAAGGCCAGGAAGGAAAGAGAAACCATGGGACTATGATCAAAGCCAAGCCAGAGGGGGAGAGGGAGGAAATAGAAGCAAACATAAAAGAAACAATGAAGGAAAATTCAGAAACAAATTTTATGGCCCAGCCTTGAACACAGGTGTGATCATGAATTGGGAGGCAGAAGAGAGCTGTGCAGAAATACTCTTTCCCAAGCTTGTGGCTTGGAATGTGTCCCAATGGCTTCTGCTGGCAGGAAAGGGGAGGAAGGTGAAAATGGCAACTCTTTAGGCTCTGGCAAAGCTGCTGCTCAGATTGGATGAAACTCTCAGAGCAGAGGCTCCCTGTATTTCCCTGGTCCTGTGCAGAGTCATTAATCGTGGGGTAGATTGAAAGAGTAAGCCCCAAAACAGTCCATAAGCCTTGCAAAAGTTTAATTTGCACATGGCCATTCTCCTAAGGATCTTTCAAGGCTTCTTCTTTATCAGATTATTCAAAGATTAATAAGGAAAATCATACATTAACAGCACCTCCAGCACTGGGAGGGTTTGATGTGTATTGTAACATATTATACAACACCTCTGTCATGTGAAGGAAAGTCTAATCTCAAGAAAGAGAAGAGAAAGATTTCAACATCAGAATGGGGAATGACACTACAACAGCATCTTTCCTCTCTCCCAACACCAAAAATTGTAGTAGAAATCAGTGAACTGCTCAGGACAAGACAGACAATGCTATCCAGTCTTTCACTAGGGGAATTCCCATAGCATAAGTAGAATAAATGATACAGACTGTCTGTAGGCAGGCAGGACAAGTGGTAGCTTGAGAAAGTCCTCTTATCTAAGTCCGTCTCTTCTTTCTCTAAAGACGTGCTGGAAAACAACATTGCACACTGAAAATGCTCTTTCAGAGAGGAACATTGCTAAGAGGTTATTGTGCGAGCAGTGTCATCTAAATTGCGCACTGTGCTCCAGCTAGCCAGCACTTACCTGTGTTTCTTCTTCCCTTTCTCTTTTGAGACAGGAAAAAAAGACCCTCACAATTAATTAAAACTATAGATAAAACTACCAAAGAGGAACCAGGGAGTAAGGAGGGAGCAGAACAATTAAGAGCATTCCTGCTAAAAGTTCACTAGGCATGCTGTAAAATTCTAATACCTTTGTGCTCCTTAAAAACACAGCAGAAAGAAGCACACACTTAGAAGAGCTTTCAATTACTTACGTGCCTTTGGCTCCCTTTCAGGATGCCATGGAACTGGAAACAGCCAGGGTAAATGTATTTTCTCTGCATTTGCCTTTCTTGACAAAACAGCTCCAATATTTTGATCTCAAGAATAATCAGCTCTTTTGTGTTTCCTTTTCAACTAACTGCAGACTTTTGCAAGTTAAAAATTAATGACAACTTCTCTTCCGCTTTTTACAAAACGCTTCTGTGCTCTTTTTCTGAAAGAAAAAAAATAAAAATCTTTTTCCTACAACCTTTAAGTGTTATTCTAAATGGCATTCAGACTACTCTTTCTCTCTCCTGCAGTAACACACAAAACGAGTTCCACCACAAAACAACCTGGCTCATGGAAACCATTATTTTGAAGATGAAACATTATGTTGTGTCCTTTACCACTATTACAGGCAGTCAGTCTGATAGAACATATTGGGCGATTATAGGCTAGTCTTTTCAGAGAAAGCCATAGGTTTCAAGTTAGCAGTAACCATCTATCAATTCTTGAGATTATGCCATGATTTACTGTCACAGCATCATGTATTCTCTGATTTTCTGCCTCCTGTGAAACATTGTGCTTTCCTTTTCTATTGATGTATCAACTATAATAGTTACAAGCAGCTACAGAAAAATCAATAGCGAACTTTCATTACTGTGCTCATAAAGAGTACCATGCCGTGAGAACACCTAGCAGTTAAATAGTCACCAGCAGTAAGGTGCGCTATAAATGTCTGTTATTTTGGTCTCAATGAAGAATGTCTGAATTTGAAACATCAAATATCTAGGATTTTTGACACCACTGGATTCTATGTCAAGTTTTTCCAGTATGTGATTTTTTTTCAGGTGTCAGGCTTGATTTGTCTTTTCTGTGCTGGGATCAGTGTCTTTTTTTAAACCTGAAGCTGACATAGAAAATTAATATCAAACTAAAGTATTGGTGTGCTGTGCTTAACTGTAAGCTCATTAGGTTTGATTGGACAGAAGTTAGTTGCCTTTCAAAACACAGTTTGAAAAAAATAGTATAATTTTTGTTTTGAATATATTTATTTGTCTCTGAGAACATATTAACTTCCAATTAGTGAATGTAAACGAGGAATGGCAAGAGCAGTAAACATGAGTGTATTGCCTTGGACACATCCGGGGCATTTGGCTTTTCAGGCCATTTCTCCAGTAATTGGGTGAGCATCCCTGCAGGGCAGGTGGGCAGTTCTGCTGCAAGGAGTTAGTGGTTACTTTGGCATTTTGAGACTATGGGGACTCTTTGTTGCCTTAGATTTGAAAGCCTGTGCATTTCCATGAAAATAAAGCACAAGGATGCACACACGGACTTAGGTGAATTGTGTCCTGCCAAATGCATATCCCACTGTCTGCGGTAGCTGCAAGGTTACAGGAGAGCACCATTTCTTGGCCTGGACATAACTTTCAGGAAAATTAACCTTTAAAGAAATCCAAATTGCTTTTACAATTTTCATATTACTGACTTATATAACTTTAACTATAAAATGAAAAACAGAACAGTCATTACATTCCAAATGGCAATTCACAGTCCTATGTAAAAAAATACCTACAGGTGGGGAAACACTCCTGCTTTGAAGAGTACAGTGATATCTGTCTAGAATTGACCTTAATCCAATGAGTGTTGATTTAGGTGGAGGTGGATCTAGAATTAAAAATCCTTCCAGATCCTAAGCAATAAAGGAAAAAAACACAATCTAATTCAATAAAGCATTGAGGGACTTGGCAGAGCATTGCCAGGGTCCTGGGGACATGCATTGCACTGGTGGGGTGAGCCTGGCCAGGACAGGAAAAGGGCAAACCTCAGTTTGCAGGAGACTAAGTTTCCTCGTGTTCCCAAGCCCCTCTGCAGAACATCACAGCAGACACTGCACAGTGCCAGAGGCGCACTCGCTTCTTTCATCTGGCACATGGCATTAGGGGATGAAAAGGTACCTCTGTCCTTGTGCAGGGAACATGAATTTTTTGGCACCAAATTGGGGGCAGCTCCAGGCAGAGACTAATAGGGATTTAGAGCTCCTTAATTTGTGCTCCCCACATTAAACCTGTGACTATGTTGTCCATGGAAACTTCTCATCCATATCTGACCAAACATTTGAGTCTGAGCTGAGCAGTGAGTACAGGTCAAGTTAATCTGACTTATTTATTTCTGCTGTTCCTTACTGAGCCATTGGAATATTAAAATGTGCTGAGACACTGCCTTGTCTGGGAGCCTCCAGTCCTTTCTGATTAGGGCTTCTTGTCAAGAAATCAGAGATAGCTGAGAAATAAAACTCTCTTCTAAGAACCTCATACTTGAAATGTAGGTGTAAAGAGTGTTTCCTCTGTTCCACACTTCTCTACCCTCTCTATTTAACTGGTGAGCAACCATGCTGCCAGAGGGACTTTAAGGTGAACTTTTTTTTATTTTGTGTTCAAACGTGTAAGCAATGCAGATGAAGAACAGATCAGTCTTTGGGAAAAGAGCACAAAGGCGGATATGCACCTGAGTACCTCTCCAGTGTCTCCTGTGTGCCAGCACTGACACTTTCAGAGTGCCACTGTAGTTGCAGACATCCCCGTTTGGGTTTCTGTCACTCCTGCTTGCCAAACCACTTCCACAACTAAGCACAGACACACATCACAGTAAAAAAATGAAATATGCTACTTCCACTCAGGTCAATAGCAGTGTCAGAAACAATACGCTTTGAAATTCCACAGCAGAAAATTACTTACTTTAGTTGCGTTTGCTCTCCATGCAAACTATATTGAGAGCACAGGAGAAAGAAGTGGGGTTCTTTTCCACCCAGCAGGGGGCAAGGTGGCCTGACCTGGCTGGGGAGTCAGTGGGGAATGGTGCAAGGACCCTGTCTTGGAGCTGATGGTCCTGATGTCACTCAGTGAAGAGCACCAGCACACAGTGTGCTACATTTAAGGAAATGCATGGGCTGCCACAGTCAGGCGTGGTAATGATCTAATGACTGATAGACACACATATATGATGGGAGAGCACTCATCAGCACTTTTCACCTGAGCCAGTATATTTTTTGTCAACACTGATTTGATAGGGAATTGAAGCAGTATCTTAGAGACTATGGCTTCAATGTACTGGCAATGGTCTCAAGAGCTGTTTGCAGTTATGTTTATATAGTAAATAATTTTAAATGCCCAAAGCAGAGTCTAGCTATTCTAAATAATAATAGTAGAATTCAAATGTTTGCCTAATAGGAGCTGCATATTACTTTCTACTGTAGTTTGACTGCAGTACTTTCAGCACTGAGCAATTAAATTTGCACATTTTGCTTTATATTATTTGAACACAAGTCTATCAGAAAATAGTTCTTTCACTGATTTCCACTTTCCATATCTTACACAGATAGAGGTGATTATCTTTTTCAGGTTCTTTTTAAACTAGAATCATCTTCCACTGGTACAGCTTAGTTCAGTGAAAAAAAAACCTGTTGGTGCAAACATTGACACATAAGGTTAGTAACATCATCACTTTAAAAGTCTCAGAAAAGAGGAAAAATAGCTTTTTGAAATCAATATATCTGAAAAAAGTATGATTGCTTGGTTGTCTTACATTAAGACATGACTCAAAATAGTGCAAAAGACTTAAAACTCTAAATTCTTCGTTAATTATGTTGAACAGAATGTCACAGTAGAGTCTTACACCTCTTAGATCAGCATATCACTGAAACACTTTTGCTTAACTACATTTCCTTCATGCAAAAAGAACATGCTGTAATAATTTTTGCCCCTGTGGGACTCGGTATCTAAACAAAAAGATAAAGCCAAACAAAATTCATCAAGTAATAAAAAAGTGGTATGAAGTTTTACTCTTGTCTGGAAAACATTATAATGATATAATAGGTTGGTCTAATATTTTTAAACAAGTTCAAAAAAGTTTGAAATATAATAATTAAATGCAAATACAGTCCTGATCCCAAAGACCAGAAGAATGCCTTTAAGCTAGTATTTATAACAAGAGCTATTCGACTGAGCTCTCTTGTAAATTTTATCATACCTGAGGCAGTTTTTCCTCAGTCGATTAGCTGGAAAGCTGAATATGTCCTGAGGCAAACCAGACATCTAGTACAGGCTAAATTCAACTACTGGAGCTTAAATTTGGCTTAATATATCCCCACTTGGATCTGCCTGTTTAATTCTCTTTCATATGATAACGTTGGTTTATTCATAATCTGGACTTGCCACCTGAACAAACTGTACCTCATATCTTATTCTAATGGAAAAAGAAAACTTTGCAAAAACCACAAAAGTTCCTGACTGAAAATCAAATGCAAATTTGGGATTAAAAACTGTTTTGTAAAGTGACTACAATATTAGTAAAGAGAAATTTTTTCCCCTAAGGAGTGCTGCTTTTTATGATCATGCATTTTTTATATTCTGTAGAGACAGATGGGCTTTATAAAAGGATACAGCCTGCTACTCAAAAGGGTTTCAGTGGCAGCTGCACTTCTGTGTTTTAACCTCAGTAGTAATTTATATCAGGTATTTTTCCAGAAAATATTTGTATTTCTTCTTTTAGGACTATATCAGCCCTTGGTGTAGTTCCAGTGGCAGCAGTAGAAATACCTCTGAGATTAATCTGGTCTATTATCCCTATTTTAAACAGTACTTGAGTAGTAGGAGAGGGATAGAAAGAAAAAGGATAGATAATATGCAAGCTTCTCATGAGTGCAATAAATCCAGTCATTCAGAAAAGTTGCAGATGTCTAAGCAAAAACCAAGCAAATATTTTCTAGATAAAAGCAAATCTTTCTAAAAATTTCATTCCTTTTTTCCTAAACATTCATCTTCTTAGTTGAATAATAGATTGTTTGTTGTTCCTCTCTACATTACACTGTACGGTCTATTATTGCAAGTTGCATATAAAACCCTTTCTGCCTCAGTTCATAACTTCAGGGATTTTGTATGATGTCCCCATCACCATTCCCAGGAACTTCATAAATATTTATGACATCTTAAAGTATTCACACCCTACGAATTGTACACATTGAGAGTGAGATCCTTTAAAACTCCAGCAATCCTGTATTGTTTGTGTGCTATTGAAAATTAAATTGATGTTTCAATTGAAACCATTTGGTTCAATAGATTTACTATTTCTTCTACTTTATTTAACTCTTATCAGAAGAGTTTCTGCTTTTATCAAATGTGATAGTTTTTTTCTGGTAATCGTAAGTGTGATATAAACTACTACTATGGTTGTAGATTTCTCTGTATTTAAACATATATATACATAAGCTTTCAGATAGCGTGATAATTAACATACTAGGTTTTGCTCCATGCTTATTCCAACTGAATATTCAGAAAGCAAACATTTCTAGACCAGACGTATAATATGAACCTGAGATTAACGGTTAGGAAAAATGAGTTTTGACTCACTCTTTCTCGGTTTATCTGTGAGACCTTCACTAAATCACTTCTGTCCCAGAAGTTCAATACATGCCAGCATACAGATATGACCACATGCTCCACAGGATAGTGGTTGCACAATTTTTCCCTGGAAAAAAGACTTAGATTGAGACTATTTTTTTCTAGGACTGATCTGTCATTTACCTCAAGTGGTCACTAGGTCAGATATACAAACAAACCAGATATAGAAACATACCAGGAACCAGAAACCCACGTCAGTCCAGGCAGGTTCCATCACCACCAGCTTACAAAGGCAGGCTATAAATCTGGGCTTAAATCACCTAGCATTATTTTTTTTTCAGTGCAGCAGCAGAGCTTCAACCCAAAGACTGGAGTATGTGTTCACAGAGAACAATCTGTAGGTAGCAATAGCTAAGACCACCCTTCTGACATGGTGGGAGACTCCAGTTGTTTGGGGAATTTCCTTGAAGACACAACAGAGAAACAGTGCTGATGAAATTCCTCTTCCTCTGTCATATCTTCAAAGAAAGCAGCAAATACTCTCTTACGTGGAACCTAATCCTATCAGTGAACGCTAAGCATGAATTAAAATACTTTAGAATAAGCCTTCAGGCAATAGACAGGCTGTCCTCAGTCCCAGATGAGCAAGAGACAAGCAACACATTGCATTGCTCATCCAAAGCTGGACGAAACCTGGGACATCAGCAGGGACATAACACCAGGCATGGAGGAAGCTTTAGAAAGTGAAAGAAAGTGAGGTGGTACTGGAGTTTATTCATGGCTAAGATGAAGTGCCAGCAGTGGAATCACTGCTTGGGACTTGGTGCCTGTGGTCTGGCCCAGCATCTTCTGGGCTGGGTCACAGTTGCATCAACTGGCTACATTCCTGGCTGTAAAGCTGTACCTGGCCGTGCTTTTCCCTCAGTCACAGTGAGAAATGCTGGACTTTGTATTTAAGGGTGTAGCTGGATGTGGACTTTCGTCCACAACTTGTGAGCAGCTCTTCCTCCAAAAGAGGCCAGGCAGGATCTTGGTTTATTGTGTTTCAATGATCACCATATCTTGTATGCCTCATTTGAAAGCAATAAGGATGTTGGTTCCTGGGGTACCAGGAGAAGGAGGAGGTGGAGATTTTGTTTGTTTGTTTAACTTTTGATTCAATTCAGCTTGAACTGTTGAAAGTCAAGCTGTTTTATGCTCCCAAGTGATGACTCAGTAATTACACCAGTCATAAAGATTAAAGAGATCAAATTCAGCTTTGCCCTTTGTCTTTACTGGGGAACAACTGAAATTTAGTAACATAATTTCACAGTCGTGCAAGCAGAGGAATCCAGCTTATTTCCCCATGTCTCCCTTTCTATTGCAGAGCTAACAGTAGCAAAAACAATTATAAAACTTTTAACAGAAGTCAATAAGCTTAATAGACATCAGGAGCTGATATTGTCAGTAAGAATCTGTCATTTTACAGTCTTTATGGAATAGACTATTTTAAATAACACTAGAAAGAAATCTACCACTACAAAACACCACCAAAAATGTTTCAGTTGAGTATGAGCTTTCTGAAACAAACCAGAGGTCTATCAAGATTGAATACCGAGGGGATGACACAGGATTCAGACTAAGAATTACAGCTTGTTCTCTCATCAGCATCTTATTGTCACTTTAAAAATATATATCATTTTGCCCAATACTTAGGCGTGAAAGAAATACACTGTGATAGAAGAATTTAATCAAGATTTTCAAAACAATGTGCACACTATCGGATGTTATGTTCAACTGAAAATGAAAATTACTTTATGACCCTAATAAACAGTCAGAGATCGATCGTTGCACTGTTATAAATAGGTTAACCACTGCCAAAAAAAGAATGCTTCTAAAGACAGGAAAAGTTTTCTACGCATTCGGTTTGAACTGGGGAGTCTTTAAGAAAACAGAAGTGGTTTCTCTTGTTATAATATAAAGGTTTTTCAAGGTTTGGAAAGTACTAAACTGAGCGACCTACCACTGATTAACAAACACATCTATAAAAAATTGTTTCCCGTGACTTCTAAGTAAATAATATTCAGCACAACCCTGCTGTAATAAAATTGAGAGGAATTTTGCAGTAAGGAGCTTATCTTTACCATAAATCTTCCTTCATTATAGCATTTTGTCTGTCAAGAAGGCTTAGCTATACAATGGCATACATCTTCCTTCGTGACAAATGTGCTATATGGAACCACTGTTGTTGCCATTAGTTTCAATGGAAGAGAATTGTGGGTAATTTTCAGAGATTGGCACTTTATCAACCATTACTACTTTTGCCATCAAAAGGTTTTTTATCACATGTCAAAAATCTACCTGTTTTTTAAGTCCTGTGACCTCCAGGGTTTGCAGGGCTAGCAGAAAGTGGGCAAAAAAAAAAAAATTAGGAAAAAGTTGTGTTTAAAGAGAGGAAGATTTGGTAATATCACCTCTGTCCTGGGTAATCCCCCTTCTTTGAACTGCTCTGGGGGAAGAACCTTCATCAGAATTAACATATCCCATCTTCAAGGTCAAACAGGAATTGGCTTCATACCACAGCCCCTGATGGGAACCCCAACTTCAGGCTGAGGAAGAACACTGTACCTTTCCTTGATAAACAGGGTTTAGCTAAGCAGAGGCAATGCTGGTTACTAGGCCAGGTAGGCTGGCTGGAAAGAGTAGACAAACTCCCTGGAGGCCGAGCCTGGAGGCCGTCCTGGCCAAAATACTATCACTAGAGTTTGGAAGATGTCATATTTTGCCTAGACATTTGACAGTTGTTCCAAAGAGCTGATATGCTTCGTGGCCAGTTGTGTTCCAATAAAGTCCTTAAATGATGGGGTTCATCAGCCCGTTCAGGGTGTGGAGCCTTGACCCCTGGATTGGAATTGAGTCCTACTGCCTGGAGTATCTGTAAGACTGTTTCCAGCCTTGTGAAAGCGAGAAATTTTTCCCCATGGAGAGGCCTAAGCATTACCTTATTTTGTCTAGACCGTACCACAACTTGCAGTGATGCAAAATACAGAAAGGCAGCCAAGCTGTCTGTGTACTCACCTCTTCATCGCTTCTTATAGAAAGAGTATCTGATAAAAGACGATAGCAGAAAAATTCAACTAGTTTTCTTTGGGCAATAGCTGTGCTGCTCCTAAGGAGTTACTCCGTTTCAAATTTAAATCTCTCATTCTCTTTCATTTTTCTTTTCAAAATTCCCAGACCAAAGGAAGCTCTCTACAGATTAGTAGAGCACCAAATCCTCGGTATTTCATGTTTGGAATATGAGAGGGAGAAAATCTCTCTGAAACCTAAATATTTTCCCCCTCTAAAGACCAGACCCATTTTTGGGGAAAATATGCAAAAGTGTTCTCCTCGGGCTGAATGTTGTATGCAGTTTCAGCTTAATGCACAGCTTTATAGCAGATACAGAAAATAATCAAAATGGGGGGATTTCTGGGAATACTGGCAGATCTTTACTGTGACTACAGAGCAGATCCTGACACACTATAATACTGTTTTTGTCTTAATCGTCAAAAATAAGCTATAGAGAACAAAAATTCTTTGTTTGACAGAAAAGCAATTGCTATTTCTTGTAAAACATATAATATATTCCAGAAGACCTAAGGGTTTACTTTCCAATAAGGATAGAAAAAGATGCACGCCCCACTGTGAGCTCACAGTAAGGCTGTTTCATGTAAAAAGTTGGTAATTAGTCCCTGAGTGAATAAAGTAGAAGAGATAAGAGTCTGGTACTTACTGTAGCAACACAAAACACTTTTTCTAGCTGCTAGGATTTATAGGGTGAGTGGGTGGGTGGGAGGAGGGGGCCCTGTTCCTACTCACTTAATTTACAAGCGTCTAAACCTCAGAAAATGATTTCTTGCATTAAGCTTAAACACGTGTACTTTAAATTGTTACTAACTGATGTGAAGATTGATAAGACACATTCTGATTCTAAAATGCAGACAGGAACGAAGAATTACATGACAGCATAAGAGTGTTGTGCTGTACACATCAGTAGCAGATTTCACACCTGCTTTACACCACCGCCTTTAGCAGACTTACACCAGCATTGCCTGGTGTTTCACCAAGTCAGCTCATCAGAATTCAAAGGATTGTTATCAAAAAGGAAATAGTTCGAAAACTAAAGCACATACCTTTAGCCAGAGTTATGAATACAGAGAACAAAAACAGAGCCAAAGCACAGGAAAACCATCCACTTACAAACCAAGTTTACTATTTAATACCGCTTGTATCACGGTCAGCTAAATACTAAGTACAAGAAGTGAAAACTATAGCATTTCTTCTACCTGCAGAACTTGGATCTACTGGAAATGACTTAATATTCATGGTTCCCTTTGTTATTATTGATCTTCATTACAGCTAGAGTTTGTGATTCTCTCTCAACTACATGATTTATATTGCAACTGTGTGTTTGGCAAACCTCTTTTTTAATCTTCATGAAGACTCACTTCGAAATAAGTAACTGGTCATCACGTTGCCTCTACATCCCCCACTATTGTGACTAGAGAGATAGTACAGATGATAGTATAGTACTAGAGAGATATACAGATGAATTGTGTAGCCATGACTTACACTGTAACCATTTGGACTATGAGTATCTGACTCAGTATAGAAACAGTCAGGAAAAGTCTATGTATTTTCACCAGTTAATTAATAACATCTTGTTTGACCACAGATGTCAAGAATTTGTGTCAAGAGAATACATTAAAAATATTTCCTCAGGCCGGATGTGGTGTAGAAGCCCCAGAACTACTTTTTGTTTACTGTTAGTGTTAACTGGAGTAATTTTTATATCTGACTTCAATGTTTATGTTGCCACACAGGAGTATTTAAAGAACTGTCCACTGAGATAAGAGAGAGGAAAAAAAAAAAAAGCCACAACACAGACCTTCACCTGGAGTTCCTCAACTTCTGTACAATTCAGCCAGGCCACATAGCTGACAGGCATATAGGAACACCTATACAATACACAGGTACACCTGCTGCCAGAAGCCACTGATCCTGTATATGGGGGTAATATAGATAAAATATCGTGCCTCCTTTTGACTTGTAGTATGAGATCAATACAGTTGAAGATCAAATGCATCTCTATAAAACACATGCTGAATTCACCACTTTTGCAGGAAAATACAGAAAAGATGCGATTTTCAGATTTTGCTTCTTCTTGATCTATATAAAAATCGATTATGTGTTGCTGTCAATAAATATTTATTACATGCAGTAACATTTAGACAGAGAGCAAAAATGAGAATGAAGCTGGTTTTCCAAGAAGACAGCACAATTTAATCTCACGGTATGATTCTAAACAGACAGAGAACAACAGAAAGATGCCCTTTGAATTTAAAGGGGGTTGAATCAGCTGATAGTTTCTAAAACTTCCTGATGCTTAAAGTTATTTTTAAGGGGAAAAAAAAAAAGGTTCAAAGCACTGATTCTGAAATCATTATATATATTTTATTTCACTCTTTAACACAGGTTTATCTCCAGCGTGGTCCCTGTTTTCTGTGGGAATTTCTTATGTTGTAACAATTCATTCTTCATTGCATTTTGCATCTGAAAACAACCTATTTAGGACAAATGTGATAGATTATAGTGTTCCTTTCTTAACTTCATAAAAATATGCTTAGAACACTCAATTTTTAAACCAGGTCATACTTGCTACAAAACACCTTGGGATGTTTATGTAGGTATGTAAAATAATAAACAGCTATATTTTATGTGAGAAAGTGTCCAGTATAATACATGAAAACACAATTATCCAAAGATCTCCAGAAGCACTGGCAAAAAGACTTTGGATAAATGAGTTTGAATAGCTAAGGGAACTTCAAATCATAGCGGCTTTGGAGTTTCCAGTTCTCCTCACTCTGGTTGATGCAAAGTTAAGATGAGTCTTGTTGGACAGCCATCCTAATTTAAGCAGTGCTGGTGAATTCCTAAAGCCAGCTAGCAAAATTTGGACAGAGGTCATGTGCGGAGTTCCCAAACAAGCAGCACAAATCTGGGAGCCACTTGCTTCATTTCCACAGTGAAACTGGGAGAGGAAAGAGGCAGGCAGTAACAACCACAGCAAGAAACACTCACCTCAGCTGATGCAAGAGTGAGGCTGCTGTGCGGCTGGCAGCCAGCACGCTCCAGAGAGGTTCCTGCTCAAAGCCTGTGACTCAGGCCCTGGAGGCTCTATGTGCTGCCCGAGGCTGCCATTGGGATCCTTGGCATCCTTCCTGTCCTCTTGTTCTGAAGAAAATGTTTGCCTCCTCCAACCATTTCTCTTGCGTTCCAGCCCACAGTTATGTGCAGGAACCAACATTTGCTCAATTTAAAGTAATTCTAGGAAAAGGTTAGTGAGGCCCAATTTTACACAGCCTCCCAGGCTGCTGACGGATCGGGGGACCAATGTGTGTTCCTGTTTTGCAAAGGAAAAGCACTCATTTCCCCTCCAATCAAAGGCTAGCATTTACAATGAACCAAAATGTGCCAAATTCCACCAAATTCCCCGTCTTCTGTGCCCCAAGAACATCCATAGAAGAGCAGATCTGTCTTTATTGAAAGAGAATTACTAGCATAGTTATGCTCCATATCACCATGCTTTAGCATTACAAGAAACTGCATTACACAACTCCACTGATGGTATAAATGATCAAACACCACCCGAAACAAGTTCTCCCAGCAAGAGCACTTTGATCACTTCAATCTTTCTGCGTTATAGCAGCAGTCTAATTTACAAGCTTTAGAATAACTTCTGCATTCTCCAGACATGTCAAAAGACCATGCCATCAGAGTAATTTTTACACAGGGAAGCAAATAATAAGGAGTTAATATACTCACATTTGTCTCTAACCAGCATTTCCAGAGCTCAAACTTGCCATATAGGAACATAAGATAATCAAACAGAGGCAGAGGGAAAAAACTGTACCTGCCTTACTAATGCAAACACCCCTGTTGTCCAATACAAAAAAAAGAAAAAAAATCGGTGCTGGATTTCAGAAACCATATTCAGGTTAAAGGGCACCATTCTTATCTAGTATTCCACCCAAAGGACAATGATTTCATTTTAAAGAGATCATTAGTCAGTGAAATATATATTTTAGAGAGTTTCTAGTAGGGAAGATTATTTTGGCAGTCACTGGAGTGTACCAGATGGTTCATTAACATAGGCTAGACAAGTCAAAGGCTTTAGAAAATGTCAAACAGAAACAAGAACCCTGTCACTTTTTATTAGAATTAACTACATCATACCCTGGACACAGATTTCACCTTGGGTCAGAAAAATTAATACAGAATTATATGAATTGTGTAACATACTAGGTTAAAGATAGGGCTTCCTCTTGGGACTCATTTGCTAGCAATATATTATGGTCCTCTAATTTAGGAATCCTCAACCTTTCTTTTTGTCAGCTATGAAAAGAGCTGACCTTGCTCAGACTCCATTGGTGTCTAATTGATTTGAGGTATATGCAGAATTTCAACAAGACACTCCGCTAAAGCTCTTTTGTGATCATTTTCCCAGGAAAGTTGGCAAAAGGGTTCACTGAATATTCAGCAGCTTGTAAAGTATGCTTTTGTCAGGAGGAAAAAAAAATACATCCATTTGAAACACTGCCTTCGTAAACAGGAATTAAAATGCAACTGAACTGTTGTTACCTTTTTTTTTTTTTTTTAATCATTCAGATGTCAAAAATCTTGAGAACTTCCAGCTTGTGGAAGGTGTTCAGGAGCAAGTGAACGCTGCTCTGCTGGACTACACAATGTGTAATTACCCACAGCAAACAGACAAATTTGGGCAGCTTCTCCTGCGACTACCAGAAATCCGGGCCATCAGTATGCAGGCCGAAGAATACCTCTACTACAAACACCTGAACGGGGATGTGCCGTGTAATAACCTTCTCATTGAAATGCTGCATGCAAAGAGAGCATAAATTACACCCATTAGAGCTTCTGCTTTCAAGGAAAAAAAAATGTATTCTGAACTGCTCCAAGCAACACTAATTAGAACGTGGTTTTAAGACTTTGCAAAATGGCATAATAATCAAATACTAATAGTAAATAAGTGATGTATCAGGGTATTTGTATTGCAAACTGTGAATCATATGCTACACATCCCCAAAGGAATCTATATAGGACTTTATACTGGAGTGAAGTCAACTTACCAAGCGGATACTATCACTGATGTCAACGTGGAAAAGGACAGAATGGTTCTTGTATATTTAACTCTGCTGATCGCCAATATGAAGCAACTTAGGAAGAAAATAAAACTGATCTGTTTTATTGAGCTAAGATAGTGGGGAATTTGAGTGCACTAAATTCCTTCACTGTATAGCAGGACTTCTAAAACAGTTACAATAGGTGCAGAACTGCATCTATAGCATCTTCTGCCATCTTTCCAAGGACCCAACGCTTATTTCTTCTGTGATAAATGATGTGGCATCCATTCAACAATCTGTGAGAGAGAGCTGGCATAGGCCATGCGCTATGTAGTGTCGCCACCAAAATCTAAGAGGCTGCTTTTGACTGTCGGTCTCTCAGGCCTGCAAACGGCTATTATGAAGAATCTGTTATCCAGTTAGCTTGGCAGCATCCTTACTATGTTCTGAAGTTTGTTTTGTCACGTGTTCATGTTGCTTTGTCAGGCAGTATCCCTCTTCTACTACTGTTACTGGATAGATATTAAATCACTAAGATAAATATTCCAAAACAAATTAGGCAATTCAGGTATATACTTGACTAGTGCAGTGGCTAAAATATGGCTCTGCTATATATATTCATGGTCATTTTCAAATAAAGGAAATGGAGATATTTTAGCCATGACAAACAATAGCTTCTTTGACATACACACACAAAAAATATTTCCTACAGCACCAAGTACTGATGTTAAAAAAACTAAAATTAAATTTAAAAAAAAAAAAAAAAGGTATGCATTTAGTGATGCAAGAAAAGACAAATGAATTGTATGACCTGATGATGCCACGGAGCTTATTAAGAAATGATCTTTAAAACTGCCAGTAATTAAGAAACTAAATTTCAACTCAAACATCCAATATCTAATGAAACTTTTTCAAGTTAGGCAACACACATTTTTTACGCAAAGAAAGAAGAGTGATACTGCTATGTCTATGTAGACCAAAGTCTGCTGCAGAACAAATATTGGAGAAGAACAAACAATTCTCTCTCTGTCCAAATGAAGATATCAGTATTAACATGTAATGCCACAGTTATAAGTCTTGCCTTATTTCATTATCCTTAAAGGTAACTGTGCAGGTGTGGATCAACGTATGTTTAAAATAAAGTATTAATCTCTAACATTAACAAAAACATAGTGTTTACATTCTTTAGGTCCTGTGGGGAAAAAACTGTGATAAAATTGCTGAGCAGTGATTTCCTTATTTCTTTTAAATTGGTAATTATTTTACCAGTACTTAATTACTGTATGTCGTGAGACACTAAAATCAATAGGGATATTTCATTTTGACTTTAATTTTTGAGATTATTGGCTGCACAATCACTTGTAGAAACTGTATAAAATCCTAATACTTTAATTTTTTCATGAAGATTGCTGGCTTTTGAATAGTTTATTTATATTGTATATGATAGTTTCCACTGTAGACAATTATGATGCTAATTTATTGTTCTTTGGTTTCATCTTTATATAAGATATAGCCAGAATGAAGAAGCCAAATATATGTGTTTACTGTAGCATGTCTTCAAGTTAGTGGAACATAGTTCAGGGACACACAAGGGTCTTTACAAATTAAAATCATTCATTTGATTAAATGTCTGTAAATCTTCATAATCCTAAATGTAGTTTATTTAAATCTATTGTAAATTATGTGAGTTATAGCTTTTTCTGTTTCATGTGAACTTGAAAAGGTGCATTTCTCTTACTTTTTTCCAACCATTCATGCATTGTATACCAAAGACATCAGTTTTTACATCTGCATTAATACAAAGCACACTATTTTAATTGCCTGTATTAATCAGCTCTAATATTCTGTCCATGCATAGGGTACAAACACAGCAAAGACTAGTGTCTGCACCTCCTAGATGCCTGTCTTCTATCACAGAACACACATACTGTCATACGGACCAAAAGCAAACAAAGCACAGCTCCCTTAGTCAGCCCACACAGCAGACATGCAAGCATTATTTTAATAACAGCATTCTCCCTCAAGCAAACTAAATTAACAGAAATTAAGACGCAGGTGGCAGTTGATGGCGGCTGTGAAATATGCATAGCGATGTGTACAAGTTCATTATGGTCATTCCTTCCTTTCTTAAAAGAAAAATCAAGCATATTTCTAATGTTCACCTTCTCTATTTTCTCTCCCTTTTTTTTCCTGTTGAAATGTTTCAGTGAATCTGAATATTAAAGAAAAAAGCTTAAAAAACGTCGCTAACTGTATTCACAGCACCATTATCTATATACAGGACAGAAGAATTAAAATAAAGTTGTAGAAGAAAAGCATTTTTCATATAGCATAATGGAAACAATTTCAGATAAACTAATGCCTATTTGCCTACATCCATGGTTCCAAGAATCCTACTGCATTGCCCAAAGGATGGAAACAGATAAAAAAAAATAAGAAAAAAAAAAATCACCAACCTCCCCCTCATGTTAATTGTTAACTACTTTGTAACCAGACATTTACTTCTGACTGCCTTATTGATTACAGGACATATTAGCAAAAGCAGACTAAAATTCAAAGGGTTTGGCTTTGGCTGGTTTATTATAGTTGTTCTGTGTTTGTAAACAGACAATCTGTAAAGTCTGACTATTTGTATTACAGATGTTCTGCAGCTGCCTTGGATTTAAATCCATGCAACTCTTAGAATGTGCAGTGAGTTACTTGTTGAAGTTGAAGTTCTCTTACTGTATCGGTGAAATACATATTGTCATGTCAGTTCTTGCCCAGAGTTTCTCATTGCCAGTGGAATTTTTTTTTCCCCAGTATTTCAATAAATATTGATATGCCCGTGCTGATTACTTTATAATTGTCTTTATGATAACATCATTCCACTGAAATGAAGCACCAGTCAAAAATCAGTTACTCAGAAGATGAGAGTAAAACGCAAGAGAAATAAGCACACCAAAGAGAATTTGATGCGGAACAGAAGACACAAACATGGAGAGCGGCACTGTCAAGAGCTCAGACAGCAATAGTGAAATTGCCTAGGCTGAAACAAAATAAATACAGCTAAACAGATCAGAAAGGAATTTACCAATAAATACTAACAAATTAATACATTTCATCTCATACTGCACACTTATTTTTCACTTTACATGTTACCCATAAAGAGTTAAGCAGCCAAAGCATGGGGGTGGAGAGTTTAGAAATGACAGAACAAAAGAAAATCAGTTAACAGGATCCAGCAGCGCTCAGGATAACCTCTCAGCAATGTAAATACACAACAGGGCCAGGGGCAAACCTACAGCTTCCAACACAACTGCCAGCGGAGGCTGCCAAGGAGGCAGATGTTACTGCTACTGGAGAAAAATATTTTCCTAAAGTTGCCCTCTGGCTCATCTGATTGCCATTTTGAGAGCAGGAGGTGAAGTGGTCCAAGAAAGCTTGATAGCAGTACCCTACTGTTCTGAGACCAAGTCCACCGCCTCCCTGAGCTGTCTGGTACCTGAAAAGGAACTCTTCTCTGAGGTGCCAAATGTTAATCCTTCAAGGGGGAAAAACAGGGCTATAATTAGTTATTTACAAATCCAGCGCTTCAACAAAACAAAGCCGGTTCAGTGTTGCAATAAAAACAGAGTAAAACAAATAGGATTAGGTGGCTTACAAGTGAGAAAGGATTATTTTAACTTTTAGGAATCATAAATGAAAACTATCATTTTGCATGTGACCCGGGGGAGACTTCAGGGTTGATATGTTTTAGATAGTTTTCCTTATGAGAGGTATTTCTGGGTGATATATTTAGTATATACACTACACATTTGAATTATGAGGGAATTTATTTTTGCCTGAGTTTGACACTGGTTCTGGAACAATCTGGTGTATGTTTTTATTAGAAACATGGAAAGAGTGAGTTCAACGTAACACAGGTCAAGTCAGTACAATACTTAGTGATCTTAACAATTTCCTGGAATGCTGAATAGCACTTTTTATTAACCCCTAATTGAAGCTCGTAGTCCACATACCTCACAAAAGTTCTAATAAAATTTCTACCTTTTCCAATATAGATGCTATTGTTTTCTAGGGAAATTCTATACAGGTGCATATGCTGCATTCTGGAATGGTAGACAAAAAGCATTAAATTAGTGGCACGCCTAGAAAACTACAGATAAATTTTTAGGGGTATCAGATCTTAGGACTATATAATCCTGTGATGCTGGCATAAGCCCAAATACTTCTGTGCCAGTCCAGCAATTTCAGTTGCATGTAAGTCTGTAGAGAAAAGATTCATTCTCTAAGGGCAATTTGCCAACAATACAAAAAATCCTTTGCTAAATGATAAAGGCAGAAGAGGGCCTGACCCTCAGATGGAGCACAGACATTCCTATCCTGATGTCAGCAGACCTAAGCTGAAGAGAGCAACACTACTTGATAGATAAACTCTGGTCCAGCACACGTCACTGGGACAAGACAAAGCTGCCCTTCAGCAAATATACTTTCTAAACCCCTTAGTTTTGCTCCTCCGCAGAACAAAACCATCTCCAATTTATTGATAGCATTGAAATCCTGCTTGCAAGCTTGAACTTGCAATACTAGGTGAGTTTTCACCATTGCCCTGAGAAGGCCCTGACCCTTATTTCCTGTGCACTGTAATTTCTTTTAGTCCTTGATTAACTATGAGGCTTATGGCAGTTTCTGCTATGTATGTCCTGTGCGCAGCCAAGTGGATAATTTAGCTGGGAGGCAAAGCAAGATGCTGGTGGAATGCAGACTCCTAATGCTGTCTCAGCGGCAGCATCCTGCTCAGACCACTGGTGCCCTGCCTCAGTGAGGAGTACAGGGTTTAACATCAGTTGGCAATAAAACACAAGGTGAAACAAAGAGCAGAAAAAACTAGGGCACGAGTCACAGTTTTGTGCACTCTCATCTCGCTCTTCCCATGTTCCAGGATCAGTGAATTTCCTGTAAGAGGGAGAAATGACTGAGAGTTTGAGATGCAGGATGTTAGGACACTGCCAGTAGCACCAGTTGTTTATCGTGCTGCTGCAAACCCAAGCCTTCACAGAGCAAGAGCCTCCCTGTGCGGCACTCATGTCAATCACCCTGCGACTGATGCTGCTGAACATTTGCTGGGTACTACCAATCCAGGCTGTCAGTTGCAATTATACAGTAAAACAGGGACTCTGCATCAGAGAGAATAAAGAGTGTTTGTGGGCGGGACCCCAAACAAGTCACTGTTTGTACAACAGAAGCTGCTGGTGGCCATTCAGTAACGGCTGACGTGCCCACAGATGCTTGCACACACAGTGTATGCCAGCTGTGGGAATCCCTAACATCTGTTCAGACATCCAGTGCTGCCGTTCCTATACAAAATATTTCACAAGGCACTGCTCCCTGGGGGAGACCAAGCTTCAGTCATCCACACAGCTCGAGTTCTGTTTCACAGCGGTGTCCTTCCACTTGTGTAAGCAGAAGAGAATTGGTGCAGAATAACAGAAAAGTGAAGCAGGCCTTTCTAATCAATACTGTGACATTTATATCCTGCACTACATCTGTCTTGCTCTTTACATCTTGATCTCAACCTACACATATCAAAGAACAGAACTTCTTCAAAGCGCTCTGCTTCCTATAGCAAAGCAGCACATTACAGCTGTATGTTAAGAGAGGGTCTGCAGGACTGCCTGCGTTTGAATTCCACTGTAAGAAATATGGAGTATTGTAAATGTCTATTATGATCAGTCCATAAACTATAGTAGAAAGCAAAAGAGATAACTGGGGAGGAATAGCTCCTAAAGAAAATAAAATAAAAAGGGAGACCATGGACATGGAAGAGACACGAGGATATTTATGTTTCATAAATATTTAATCTTGATTCACTTTTAATCTAAAGGAAAAAACCTAATAAAATATGCTGTATTATTACCATTGCTTTGAAGTATTAACAAAGCCTGAATAAATTATCATTTATGTATTTTAGGGACCTGCCACAGTAAGTGATGTTGGTTTTAATTTTCATTTAATAAGCATAGTTTTATTTTACAATGTATATAAACTTCAGATAAAAAGTATGGTGTGGAATAATTGATTGAATAGTTTCAATCAATTCATTCAACTCATGCTGTGAAAATGGAAGCTTATTATTGGAGTATGTTTTTATTTAAAATCAAACACTATAGCTGCCTCACAAACTATGTCAATTTTTTTTTTTTCACTTAGCAAATTCAGTTGAAATACTCTACAGCGATGTCCCGCTCTTCCTGAGACAACCGTCCTGGGGGTCCCATAACACTTGCATTTACAGTTGCAGCTTCCCCCCAAGTCCTGCATGTCTTTGGATACAGAACCTCCGATACTGAAGCTGAGAGAGGAGCTGACATGGAGAAGGTGGGGCTGGGGAACGCACCTCACAATTTTTGTTTCTTTCTTTATCTTAGTCTCCCTCCTGTGCTCACCTACATTGCTGAAAACTTGTCTGACCCTCCCCACTCTCTCCCAGTGACAGCCCTTGTTCTTCATGTGAGCTTCTTCCTGCCTTTCCACTCCTTCTGTACCACCTAGATTCCCACACCCAATCCATGCCACACATTTCCGCTTTAATTTTCCTTTTCTTTGTATCACAAACAAAACTCACAAGTCAATTTTACCCAATGCAATGAGATTTGTCAGGAGAGTTACCTATATACTGGGGAGGGGGAAAGGTCAAGGACACAATCTTGTCCACAGGTTTCGAAGCAGCAAAGTGACCACCAATGTCAAAACAGAAAAGCGACTGCTGGGCCTGCTCAGGCCAGGCTGAAGAAACCCCAGCCAAAAGCAAGCCAAGGTCACCAGTCAGCCTGCTATGTCTTGGCTTACAATGACCAGCTCTACAGACCTAAATAAGCAACCATTTTTACCAAACATTGCTTTCAGAGGGAAAATAGGAAGAATTTCAAGAATTTCAGTTCAAGAGCAGCACACAAATATTAATAGTGGAATCTAAACAGTGAGTGGCATCAAGGCTAAGATTAAATTATTTTAAGACAGACTTTTTTTTAAAACACCACACTTAGCAATATTCAACACAACCGAGAAAACAGTCTTTGCCAGAAAGAGTAAAGAAACAAAATTTTCCTTTTTCTTTTTCCCCCCACATATAAGACTTTGACACAATCCCATGGGCAACCTATAGGGGGGAAAAAAAAAAAAAAAGAAAGCTAAAAAAACCCCACTGTACTTTCAGGGGTGACAGGTTTATGACACCTTTCCACTCTGTCAGAAAAACTTGCTGGTGCCTCACCTGCCATTCCAGGGTCTTGAGGAGGTCTGGTGGAGCAGCATCAACAGTGTCTCAGTGATGTTTTGTTCAGGATGGAGCAGCCACTCCAAGGAGGCAATAGGGGCACTCGTTGCAATGGAGCATGGCACAACGCGGTTGCTCCATGTGTACTGGTACAGCATGCTGGTGTCAAGGGTTGCCAGCCTGGGAACAGAAAGAAGAGGTGGATTTAATGAGATTATCTGCTGCTCTAGAACTACACCTCCCTCATTCATATACTTGGAAGTAATTAATAATTCACTGCCCATTTATTGAGTGTGGGAGTTGGGAAGAAAGCAGAATTTTCGTAACAGATATTTTCAAATACTTAGGCTACAATTGATTGGTTAGAGGATCACTATACTGATGCTGTAAGCTTCACCCAACTCACCTCTCACTTAATTTGTTAAATTTACATTTTGGCACTTTTTGGAGGTTGATTTCACGTGGACAGGTACACACAGAAATAATATATACAAAACAAGAAAAAAGGCTCCAGAAAGGAAGTGATCACTTTGGGGTGATAAAACTGAGGCCAAGGACACTAGAAAAACCCTGTTTTCTTCCTGGTAGTTACTTTGTAGTTGTTCTGCTTTGTTTTGAATGCCTTTTCATGAAAGCTGTATGCAATACAACACAAACTAATGAAGCCAGGAAGAAAATGATAATTTGTTTATTATTTAAAAAGTTATTTTAGAAAAAAAAAAAAAAAGTATATGTCCAGACATACATGATGTGTTCCAGAGGATAGATAAAGGAGCAAAAAATCTCACCCCATTTTTTCTGCTTGAAAAAAAAAAAAAAGAAATTAAAATTTTTTACTTTTTTTTTTCCAATTAAAATAATCTGGTATACTTCAATAGATCTGTTAGTCGTAAGGTATTTGAGGCTCAGTTCTGTAGTACACCTTGCATGAGAGATGACTCCTGGAGATCCAGAGCAGACAACCTGGCAATCCCTAATTGTCTTCAGTCACAAACTCCCTTGTAATCATGGAAAATTCCCAGGATGCACTGCTTCAATCTTCCCACCTGTAACAAGCAGCCAAGACTGACCTACATCCTACACTGTCCCAGAAACTTCTCACAATAATATTTTAAAACTGTATGAAACATGAAAAATAGCTGGTAAGTGTCCTCAGGACCTGAGGTGCTCCTGATATAACCACTCTGGAGGGAGCCTGGCTGCCTGGAGAGCACCCAGGCTGCTCGAGGGGCAGCCTTGAGAGGTTGGATTTACCAAGCAGAAGGCTGCTTTTGTGCACATCTCCTGGCATTCCCGAACAAAGCCTGGCTTTGGGGATGGTGTTTTATTGATAGATTCCCCCTGTCCCAAGGTACTAAGGAAGGAAAGCAAAAGAACCAAAGAACAAGGCAAGCTCTCCTGGGAGGAAACACAAATGAGGACAAATTCCCTCTTTCCGTTTCAAAGGATTTTCCTTCAAGTTATTTGATATCATTTCAATCAAATGTAAGCAGAGATTTCAACACGTTTCTTTTGAGAGTATTAGCCTCTCTAACAACTCTCTTGGTCTTTCTCTCTCCTTTGATTTCCCCAAAGGCATGATGTGCAGTCATTGGCGTGCTAAGTTAAGTGTTCCTCCCTTAAGTCATTATTTCCACTCTTTAATTGTTCTTTCAGCTTTCTGTAGTGTTATTGTTATCCCGATTGTGTTGGTGCTGCTTTCCAAACACAGATGAGTAACAGTTCCTGCCCTTAAGAGTGTGTATTCTCGAAATAAACCTTTCAAATCCTCCACCCAAGACAAAACACACCAATTACAGCTGTAACAATCTTCAAAGGTTTTTCAAACTCTCTGAATTCCTATTTCTGATATTAAGCCAAATACACATCTTTTATTAACGTAAAACTAAGTGGGGCCTATTCCAAGAAACTGAGCTTGCATTAGAAAACTGATCTTAAAGATCTGAACTTCCTCAGGAATAAAATAATGAATTTTAGACCTTTGCCACGCCTCTTTCCCATGGGCACCATGTACCTCAGAAACTGCAAAAGGATCTCTGGGACCAAGCCCAGGTTGGTTTACAAGCAGCACTTACATGGCACGTGTACGATGGGTGCAACCAGCGAGACACTGCTGATAGAAATCTTCCTCCTTACACAGACTGAGCTGTTAAAAGCAGACCTGCTCCACGAATAAGTTAGAATAGAAAAATTAAAAAGAAAGGCTTTACAAGAAGCCATGCAAAGCCACAACAGAAATGCAAACTAATTCATTCCAATTACAGCAAAGAGAGCTGAAAATGACTCAGGGCAGTCAATTTACTTTATTGCACAAAAGTTTATTATATTACATAAGTTTACATAACGTAGATTATTTGGTTTCTGGTCAGTGTAATGCACTGCAAAATGTAAACTACACATGCTAATCAACCCAAGAGTCTGATTTGAGCTAGGAGGGAAAAAGATTGTATGGAGTCAAAAAAAAAAAAAAAAAGAAAAAAAAAAAAGATGGGGAGGGAAATGAAAAAAATGCAACACTGGTGGAACTGTGTTTAAAAGAGCAATCACCTGCAAATATAAAACTCAGTAGTTACTTTAGGAATGGGTCTAATTCTGCATTTGCTGTTGCAGCTCTGAGCACAGAGATGTGCTTGGTGATATTGACACACTGTAAAATATCTGTCTTGAATGCACTGATCTTTGAATATTATACATACCTTTGTGGCCACTGATTCCCCTGATTTATTTTGCCACTGTGTAATTTCTTCTAAGCTACACTAAAAAAAACCATGCCTGATTAAGTCATGGGAGAACATTTTCACAGCATTTGATACACAAAAAGTTTTACTGCTGAGCTTTCGGAGACATTTAGCTCTCCGTGCAGATAGTCTATCGGGTCGCTGAACTGTAATAAAAGACATAATTAAACGAAACATTTGATGGAAGTACTTGGCTCATTCGGTCGGTGGTTATAGTTTCAAGGAACTCCTTGTGAAGCTAATAGATAAAAAGATGAGCTCTTTTGATTTCCAAGACCAGCCTCTCTTTTTAAAGAGGGACACATGGCAATTTCTAGTAATACACATAATAACTTAAGACATTTTCAGAAAGACCACATACTGCCACTGTCAGTGTGGCAAAGCTGCAACAATATTTAGGTCATTGGCACATACAAGCAGCACTGACATCAATAAATTTACGTGACAAAAGCTGTTGGACCTCACATCGAACTATTAAGACGAAAGTGCTGAGTTTCACTGGTTTTTAAGAATTCACTCTGCAAATCCACTGCAACCTTGCAGTAGAGACAGAAAAAATCAACTGAAACAAAGCAGTTAAACAATTTCTTTCCAAAAGCAAGACAATCTCCCCTATAAAGTTACCAGAAGTTTGTACTCTCTCTTCATCTAACCTTCATCCCATTCATTCCCCACCTATCTGCACCACAAACCCTCAAGCCTACATCAGACTTCGGGTGGCCAACAACATCACTTTGATTTTCATGCTTTAAACGAAGCACAGCCAGCACTAGAAAATTCAGAATTAGTTGGCCAATGTGCGGGCCCCAGGGCAGCCACCAAGTAGGTATTTCATCACTACAGGTATATCTCAGAGTAAGTAGACACAGAAGCCACCAGCATTTTCCTCCTGCCCCACCTCCTCTGCTCTTAAATGTCCCCTCCAGCAGACCACCTGGCTGTCCCTCACCAGTCCTGGTTGGGAGAGCGCGCAGAGCGTGACCATGCCTAGCTGCAGCTGAGAGCCATATGTGGGAAGGAAGTCACTACACAGCAAGTGTTTTAGAAACATTAAACTGAAGTGAAAGGTAATAGATTGTTTTACAATATTAAAGCAAATGTATCAACAATGTAATAACTAAATCCAGTTGTAGGAGAACTGACAGGATCCTGGAACACAACTTGCAGTTTTCCCTAGAGAAAGGAGACATCTGGAAATACATCCCGAAGAAAATTATGCTTTGGACCTCCTAGCTCAACTACAGGTAAAAACAAGTGTCCTTTCTTCTTTGATACTACCAAGGGTTTCCTGATGAACTAAGCTGTGGGTGACAGTGCAAATAACAAAACTCCTGGGGAGGGTCCCCATGTACTTCATATTCACAGCTCCTCTGGGTAGGAATTTCAGTTTCAGAGGAACACTTGACATTTCAAATACACCCATATAGACTGGATTGACCAGTAACCAGTGGCATATAATTTAGTAAAGAGTAAAGCAAGAGAGCATAGTTCTTACAATTCAAGTTAGCATTATTTTTCTTCTTCAAAATAGTGAATTTCAAATGTTGAGAACAGCATGCTCCCACTCCAGCTGATGCAACACATAATCTAAGTACATTAAGAGTGAAGAAGCAACATGCAATGTCAAACCCATTTCCATGAGTTTTTCTATCACCTTGCTTTAGCAGTGAATGTTTTTGTGTTCAGAGACATTGAAATACAGCATACCTACAACTGGGAGGTACTGCTCTCCAATAATATCACTGATATTATCTCCAGGATAGTGTGTTTTTTTTAAAAAATTACCTATCAGTTTTTATCCAGTCTGCAAGAAGCCACGTGTTTATCACTAGTATAACAAATCCCTGACCTGACTAAGTACCTAGCTACAACATGCATTTGAAAAAGTTTAATGCTTAATGAAGGAATAGCAGACAAAAGATGGCACTGCTACCCATGCAAAACAGTTCAGTTGCTTGATTACCTCTCAGTTTTTCAGACTCTGCTACTTCCATTCTTATGCCATCTCCTGCCTTGATTTTTATCAGTAAAAACTAGATAATAATTACAAAACACAGCTTTCTCCAAGTCTGGTGTCATGTCACTAAACTGTCATTAAAATAATTGCCTCTAATAGCAGGTTTTAAATTACTCCCCAGTCAAAGACTACAGCTACTTGCATAAAATCCACTGCTATATTGGAAGAACACAAGCATTGTTTCTTAAACAATTTGTTTGCTACTCTACAATATGTAAATTCCATAAATAATGCAAATTTAAGGGGAGGAACCTTCCTAGGATATTTTAATCAGCACATTTCTGGAAGAAGGGCACTGAGTTTCTACTTGCTGTATCATCAAGCATGAATAGCTTTCACAGCCCTTTTTTATACAGCCATTTCAACAGGATCAGTCACTGGAAGCAAACTTTTATTAATTTAGAAGGGACCTTTAAAGAAGGTCTAGGGCATCAGCGAGGAGATGTCAAGTTCCCATATCCTGCGGGCTGCCATCTCAGTCCCAGAGGCAGCCACTTGATATCCGTTGACATCAAGCTCTGAAACAGAAACAACATACATGCAGCAGCAGACCCTCCCAAGCACACACAGGCTAGCAAGGCAACATCTGTTAGGCTTAGGAACTGCTTCTTCTCACAAAGTATGCCAAAGAGTAGAATTGTCTGTGATCTATCACAGCTACCACTGCTACACCACTTCAGTTGTCATGAAAGCCAACAGGACTCACAGAACCCACTATAACTGAAGAAACCATCAGGAAAGGTTTGAGGTTTTCTTGTGCGTGGTTTTCCCCTTACCTCTGTATCAGTAACAGCGTGAAAAATCTAGTGGCAAAAACCTCTCTTAGGACTTTGGTTAGAGTTGGAAGGGACCTTAAAGATCATCTATTTGCAACCCCCCTGCCATGGGCAGGGACACCTTCCATTAGACCAGGTTACTCAAAGCCCCATCCAGCCTGGCTTTGAACACTTCCAAAGATGGGGCATCTACAGTTTTCCGGCCAACCTGTTCCAGTGTCTCACCACCCACACAGTAAAGAATTTCTTCATAACATCTATTCTAAATCTACCCTCTTCCAGTTTAAAACCATTACCCCTCATTCTATTGCTCCTTTCCCTGATAAAGAGTCCCTCCTCATCTCTCCTGTAACCCATTTTAGCTACTGGAAGGCTGCTCTAAGGTTACCCCGGAGCCTCCTCTTCTCTAGGATCAACTCTCTTTAATTTCCAGTAATTATAACTGAGAGTGGTGATAGGATTAGGAGAATTTAATCATGACAATAACTACTGCAGAGATTATCAGAATACCAAAAATACCCAAGACAAAAATTAAGCTGCCAAGCACTGCAAATACATTTTAACACATCAGCTTGCAAGTTCATGCACCAGTGCCTTTCATGGGTTATGGTCTGGTGTTGTTGCAGGTGCAATCTCAGCTGATGGACTGTGCAGTCAATTGAAAACTGCCCAGTAACAGGAATATGCCATACAGGCTGGGTCAACATTTCCGCAGCGACTGCTCAGTAATCAGTAAAGACCTCCTGAAAATCTAGTGCTTGGTATGGTCTTAACTCTGGGTACTTGAGGATTTTCTCATCTGGTTGAGCTTCCTCCCCACTTACACTAACAATGTCAATGCCATCTAGTGGTCAAGATACTGTGATGTGATTGGGGTAAAACCTGAGAAATGCACGTTTCTATACTGGATACTTTATGCCTCTCATCATAAAGAATAACAGAGCAATTTATACTGGAAAAGTTGTTTTTCAGTACCTGGAACTATTCCTGAACTTCCCCTTCAATGTGTTCAGCCAACAATGATATTTTGCATCTGCCTCTGGGTCCTTCTGTTTCTTAACATGGTAGAGGGAAAAATATATCAATAATTGGCAAACCTTGTACCCAGCTCTATGAATGGCAAAAAAGAGACTAATTAGATTAAATACCAATAGACAAGGACATACATGCAGTCAATAACATCTACTACATTAGATTGCATTTAAAGCAGCAAGAAATAGAAAGTTCATGAGGACAAATGCACACTTAACAGTTAATGCCTTTTTGTTAGAAAACATGAGTATTTAACATCATCATTATCAGTATTTAACATGGTTTGTAATATCCTTTTTTTTCAAGTTTGATATCCAGTTCGGGGAGAGGGGGGCGTGGGGTGGATGTGTTCAGTTTGCTTCAGAATATTTCTCCAAAGCTGGGTATGTCTGGAAATGTGGTAAAAACAAATCTCCTCCCCATAATTTCTGTACATCTTTCAGACAGAGACTTTGCAAGCACACAGCTGCGATCTCAGTTTTGGTCCCACCCAGCTCAACTCTCTCTTCACAATCCCCTGATATTCAGATCTTCCTACCTGTTCTTGCAAGATCCTTTTAAGTTTCACTGTAGTTTTAGGTATAGAAATACTACCTCATATATACAGATGCTTTGTGTGGTAACGTTTTGAGTAATGCATCATAAGAGCAATGGCACCTTAATGATGTATTACATTAATACATCATCAAAGCTATGACACTTATGATATATTAGTTTGATAAATCATAGCTGTGCCATATCTTGGACAATGTATTACTCCAAAACATAGCAATAGCCAGAAAGCTGTCAAAATAAGTTTTGTAGTTTTTTCAACTTATTTACATTATATGAGTTTGGGGTTTTGGTTTGTCTTTTAATTCCTCAGAAATAACAGTGTTCACTAGGGACAGAAGACTGCAGTTGTCTATGGATAAATATCACTATTCCCAAGAAGCTGTTTCAGAGTCTATCGCTTAATACATCCTAATCCACAACATGGATTCTTATGCCAGGGAACACATAGCTGGGGAAGTGGGGAATACTGCCATGCACCCACCTTCTGTCCCAAACCCTGTGCAGAGCACCAGGGGAAGAGGAACTGAGCACCCGTTCTGCAGTCACACCAAAATGCCACACACAAACAGCTCCTCCTTAAAACAGCCAGCAAAGCTTCAGTGAAACAAAGATTTTCTTACAGCCAGCCATCCACGAAAAGGGTTGCTGGAGAAGAGGTAGAATTTATTTCAAAAAAATTCCCTACTTTTAATCACTGTGCTTACATTTGCAGTAACCTATCAAAAACCTCCATCAAAGCAGTGAGATGCACTCATGACATTACTCACGCACCTTGCGCTACCCACCAGTCTCTCTCTTCTGTGGGCAATCTATGGAGACCCTTAATGAAATGAAAATTCTATCTTCGGGTTACTCGATTCATGACCACAGCAAAGAACACAAACCTTACTAGTGAGCTATATCTTAAATTACTAAAAGAGATAATTTGCAAAAAGGCAGGGAGGAAAAAATGTCTGAAGAAGAGGTCTTCCACCCCATTTCAATTCCTCTTAAGAAAAATGTAACTGATCATCTACATCACCTGTCTTTCCATGATGTTACATTATTTAGTTAGTGCAGACAGTAACACCAATCACCTGGCAAAACAGGCAACGTCTGTACAAATAATTTGCTCTTTAATTTCTCTGATGTGAAAGAATTACATTCCACTGTTCACACAGAATATGTAGGTCTCCTCAAAATGTTTTCTTGCATGATTTGCCAAAACCATGCCAAAAACAGTCTGATCAATGAGTCTGTATGTTTTGGGAAGGGATATTTTGCAAAAGTTCAAAGGTCAAAATCAGAACACACGCTGGAACATAACAGAAGAGAAAGTACAAAAGTTAAAGCAAAGTACCTGCAGCAAAATAAAGACAGAAAAGAAAAAACAAAAATTATCATCTGGAAAAAAACAGGGGGGAGGGGAGAAGGAAAAAGAAAGAAACCCAACCATTGCACCGAGAGAAAAGAAAAAGAAATTCCTCACAAATAAAAGTAAACTGAAGGAAAATGAGAAGAAAGTGCCTTCCTCAAAAATCCTTCAGAAAAACTAAACCCAAGCAACATGAACAATGGAAAATTTCAGACCCGTGATTCTCTGTTGCTGGCACTCCTTTAGCATAAGCAAAAGCAGAAACTAGAGCATGGGCAAGGAACACTTGGAAGCATCAGTAATGGTGAACGCTGTATCTGAAGCTCTCTCTTTCAGGTAAGGTCTTACAAGTTTTCAGGTATTTTGATATTTGCTTGGCTCTGTTTTAAAGGACCAACAAATCCTTTTTTCCTCCCTCTTTCCAATGGACCTTGGGAGGCATCAAGACTGTCACAGGAGGCAGTGCAGCAGAAGCCCTGGAGCTCTGGTCTCCCAGGCTGTAAGACTGGTGGCAGAAGGGAAGCACAGAGACTGAACAGGTAAAGGTGCCTGTCACTCCACACTCTGACAAAAAAAACGACCATTAAAAGTACATGGTAAAAGAGAAATAAAAAATTTTGAAAGCTGCTTGATTGTTCTTTGGGACTGTGGAGCCTCATATGCAAAGGTGAAAGTTTAAAAGCTTAATCCAAAATTATTTTTATGCCACAAATCATAGGATGCATTGGGTTGGAAGTGACCTTTAAAGGTCATCTAGTCCAACCCCCTTGCAGTAAGCAGGGACATCTTTGACTAGATAAGATTGCCCACAGCCTCATCAAGCCTGACCTTGAAAGCCTTCAGGAATGGGGCCTCCAGCACCTCTCTGGGCAACCTGTTCCAGTGTCTCACCACCCTCACTATAAAGAACTTACTCGTAATGTCTAAACCTAATCCTACCCTGCTCTAGTTTAAAATCATTGCCCCTCATCCTATCACTACACACCCTCGCAAACAGTTCCTCCTCAGCTTTCTTGTAGNAAAGATTCATGAGAAAATACAGCCAAGAAAATAAAAAGGGGTGCTCAATTTAAAAAAGAGAGGGAAAGGCCTCATAAGAATAATTTTGTTTATGTATAAAATCAACTGCTGTATAACAGACCGGGGNACAGTTCCTCCTCAGCTTTCTTGTAGGCCCCTTTCAGGTACTGGAAGGCCACTATAAGGTCTCCCCAGAGCCGTTTCTTCTCTAGGCTGAACAACTCCAACTTGCTCAGCCTGTCTTTGTAGGAGAGGTGCTCCAGTCTCCTGATCATCTTTGTGGCCTTCCTCTGGACCTGCTCCAACAGGTTCATGTCCATCTTGTGCTGAGGGCTCCAGAGCCGGATGCAGTAGTCCAGGTGGGGTCTCATGAGAGCAGATTAGAGGGGGGTCCTCCTATTATTTATTCATACATTATTCATTAATTTCACTTACAGCACTTCAAACACAATTATGCAGGTGCATCAACTATCTCAGTAAACAATAGTAATACATACAAAGCCTTCAGCTGCATTCTCTTTCCTCAGCCCCACGCTCACTCAGCTCCTCCTTTTCTGGCACCAGAGAAGCTAGCTGGTGCAAGCCCTCTACATTCAAGGAGTTGCCTGCTTCCTAGGGACAAAGCCTTCCAAGGCAAGAAACAAGAACATATTTCATTTTAAAGCACTTGGCTGAAGTTCCCATGAGCATTCCCAGAGTTGAACCAAGATCCCTCCTCAGGGACCTCCTCACCACCTGCTCAACACTGTGACATGTCCAAGGTAGCACATTTATCCCACTAGAGAAGACATGGCCTAATTCTACATACATACTGCTTCCCATAAATTCCAGGCTCTTTTTACCCTTCTCCTCCATGCTCCTGTAACCTCCACCGTTGAGACATGGCTGCATTCAGCACACAGCCCACTGCTGCTCCACCACTCTCTCTGGTCCTTCCCACTACCTTTGTGGTGTGTGGTGATGGTGCTGGGATCCCTTGAAGCCTCTCTGGGTGCCCTTTGTCCCTGCTCAGGGCAGCGGAAGCTACACTGGACCACAAAAGCACTGTGAAACTGGAAAGAGCCCAACATTGCTGGTGTTGGCAGTCCTCAACTCAGTGGCTTCTGGAGTTCCTTCAACTTCAGTCCTGTGGAAGTCAGAAATGCCACATACTGGCATTAGGGTTCACCTCCACAAGCAGGTGAGGAGACCTGAGACAACACAAGGGGAGCAAGAACTGCTGAGAAAGGAGAGGGAAAGCAAGAGGGACAAGTCAGGGAGGGCAGAGAAAACAAGCAGATAATGCAGAGGTCTCTGGCAGAAACCAGTGCCTACAGTTTCCTGAGTGTTTGGAGTTAACTGCAGCCCCAATTCAGAACTCATCCCTTGGACGAATCTGGCTGAAGACGAAAACATTCAACCCCTATAAAGAAATCCATTTACACATAAACAAGCCAATTTTATGAATGCTGACTTGTTTTTCTTGGTCTTATCTCTAAGATTCCCTACATTAATATTTTCCAGTGGTCTAATGTAACCTGTAAGAGACATTGTTTTCCCTGCCTAACACATCAACTCTGTATCTGAAGAAAAAGCACCTTTCTTTCTTATTGCTCACATGGAGGATAAAGTATGCCCTTACTAAGCTACAGTTAAGTTACTCTCTATTAAATTACACTTGTACACATTCTAATAATTTATAGGCAAGTCTGGATTCAATTTTTATTTCCCTTCATTTGAATACATTAATATTCTTCTATTTCTTTCGTACACAACATTCTATATTTTCCCACAGTGCTGAATCCTTCAGAAGCATAAAATAAAACATAAGNATAGTCCCTTTCCCCAATAGGCCCAAGAAACATTTCACCTAAGTGAATCTCTACTTTACAGATATGGGGAAAGAGGGTAACAAAAACTATCCAATCTGAGTGACTTTGGGGAAAGCCACAGAGTCATTTTGGGAGTGCAGAACAGAAGTGTAAAATAAACTACTTTCATCTTCAACCTTGTCCAGCAACTTCATCCTCAATATTCAATATGTACCACATATCTAGGTGATCCACAGGACCCTGCCCTTCCAGCTACACCTGAGAGCAGAGCTGGAGTGAAGGCAGGAGCCTTCACTGTCCACTCAACAGTGGACAACAGAGTCCTGTCCTCCATACCCCTTGCATGGTTGAATCATCAGCTCAGAAGATGCAATCTTGGCTTGCTAACATAGCAAAATTATCACCCATTGCAGGGTGATGATTTTTGAAATCTGCTAACCAGCTCCAGGGCCTAACCCTTATGCAAATACATGCTATCAGAATAAATACTAATGGCAACATCATCAAGATACAACTCTGTGACAGAAACGTAGAACAGATCAGGTGCTGAAGTACAAGCAAATGACGGTGCCTTAGTAGCAACAGATATTGTGCAAAGATCTAGAGCCTGACATACGTTCTAGATAAATTAAAATTATATGACACTAACTATAAAATATCAGCACCTAAACCATTGCTGGACTGTTTTTCTGAAGGTACTGACAGGAAAGGTTACAGAGAAAATAAAGATTTCACCTGAAGAACCATAGTTCCCAAAGAATTCCCCTCCCCCCCTTAAAAAATACTGTACAATATACAGAACCCACAAATTCCATAGGCGAACAGAAGGATTTCAATTTAGTTTTTAGAATAAAAGATGACCTACAAAGAAAATCTAAACATTAACCCCAGCACAGAAATAAGTTCTGCACACCAAGGGTGAGAGCAGAAATAACCTCTGGAGAAGAGGGAATTTATAGCTCCTGCAGAATCCTTTTATCAGTTTTTGGGTTTGCACCTGACTCTTCTAGTGCATCACTCTGGGACATAGCCGCTGCATTGAGGCAGCACATAAAGCAACTAGAGAATAGCCTGCTTTTTCATCCATAGGACAGCAATGAAGATGATAATCCAGAGGAAACTTTAAAAACTCTGTGCCGTACCAGAAAACAGGCAATTCTTACTGGTGACCCTCTGGGACATTTCAGTACATTAAGGAATATTCAGGTGTCTTTGGTGTCAACAGCAAGCACTGAATTAGCTAGAGGAGTTTATTGGAGCTATAAAGAATGCTTTCCAGAGGGTTTTAGATTTATGCACTGAATTCTCCTTTCTCATGCTGCCAAGCTAGGAAGGGAGCACAAAGCTAACTTTTCAGATCCATGTGAAAGTTGGCCTTCTTGGCTACCTTTAATATAATACTGCCCCAGGCCACAAAACCTGTGCCAAAAACTCATCAGTGTTCCCAGCAGACTATATTTAGTGATTCTGAATTCAAAAGAAAATTCTACACCTTTTTGTGAAGTCATCTATATCGTACACATGACAAAAAGCACTAGTTAATGATAAGATGACTTTTAACGTAACCTATATCTAAAAGATCACTTGACAATGCTAAGGATTAGATCAAACATGGCATTTCCCTTGCACTAAATTCTATTCCTAGTGCTTTTGGGAGGAATGTAACACACAATTTCCTGAAAAGCTGCGCAGGATCACTATCACACTACAGGCAAGACTGCAATTTAATGAAATCCTCACAGTAACTCATGTCATTCCTAGCCCAAATCCCACCAAAACCAAAGTCCTTAAAGGTGGGAGTGATGGTGCTTCAGGGTGGGGTTTCTTGCAAAGGAGATAATCAAGCTCAAAAAAGACAGTGGTAACACAGCCATCCCGGGGTGCTTAAGTGGCAGGGTGTCCTGGTTTCCGGTAGGG
>VXBW01007084.1:22418-35573 GCA_013400375.1 Thinocorus orbignyianus
CTCTCTCCCCCCCTGCTCCCTCTCTGCTCCCTCCGCTCTCCTTCCTCCTCTTATCTGGGTGATTTCTTTTTCCTTTACCTTCCAGCTCATCACCTAACCATGCGCCTGAACCTCTCCCAGCTGTACGGCAGCGGCACGGCGGTGGGGGTGGTGTGCTGGGGGGTGTGTAAGATCGCCACCGTCCGCTTCCTCATCTGCCGGGACCTGCTTATCCTCCAGCAGCTGCTGCTGCGGCTCGGGGACCCTGTGAGTACAGCCCTCCCAGCTCCTGCCAGGCTCTTTGAACTCGGGGAGCTCTTCCCTCTTCCCACAAAACACCAGAGGCTGTTTGAACTAGCCCCGGGCTTGGGCAAGCCCTTTCTTTTTCTCCTCTTTGTTATCCTAAGCAAAGCAGTGGCTTTAACTCTCTCTCTCTTTCTTTCCACACTCAGCATCCAGGCAGCAGGAAGCTGAAAGATAAAACCCACCTCTCCATTTGTGGGAGGAGGGAATGGTTTCCAGCCTCCTGCCTTGAAACAACGCTGCCTGAGCACGTACCATTCTCCCTCCCCTCTTCTCCCTCCTCCCTCCCACAACTACCTTCCTCAACACAGCACCTTTCCAGCAGTGTTTACCCAGAGCCTGTGGTTTCAGCCTCCCTGAGGCTGCTCCAGGCAGTGCAAACAGCTGTGTTTGTCCCCGTGGGGTGGGGTGGCCTGGATCTGTCCCCTTTGGCCCACATGGCTGCGTTGAGGGATGGTGCTGAGGGCTCGGGTGGATGCAGGGACGCGGAACGAGTCCCCAGACAAGGAGAGTGTTGTTTAAACTAATATTATTTACTTGGAAACGTCGCTGCAGCAGTTCCTTGGTTGAAAAGAAATCCCCTTCTTCCTGGATAAGGTTGGCCTGGGAGCATTTAGAGGACATGACTGGTGGAGCCAGGCTCCCTCAAGGCCTGTGACCTCCTGCTCTCTTGATAAGGAGCTGCTGCTTTGCCACCTTGACACTTGTGTCCTTCACAGGCATGAATTGCTTTTCCTTCTGTGTCTCTTGGCTGGAGCACACGGGGATACGATCCCTGGGAAGCAGGGCTGGCCCTGACATGATCTTTGCAGCAAAACCATGATTTCATCTCTCTGGGCAGCCTCTGCCAGGGCTCTGCCACCCTCACAGCAAAGAAGTTCCTCCTCGTGTTTAGATGGAACTTCTTATGTCCCAGTTTGTGCCCGTTCCCTCTTGTCCTGTCCCTGGGCACCACTGGAAAAAGCCTGGCCCCATCCTCCTGACACCCCGCCTTGAAGGATTTCTGGGTGTTGATCAGATCCCCCTCAGCCTTCTCTTCTCCAGACTGAACAGCCCCAAGTCCCTCAGCCTTTCCTCAGCACAGAGATGCTCCAGGCCCCTCATCCTCTTGGTGCTCCTCTGCTGTCCCCTCTCCGGCAGTTCCCTGTCCTTCTGGAACTGGGGAGCCCAGAACTGGTCCCAGTGCTCCAGATGGGGCCTGCCCAGGGCAGAGCAGAGGCAGGATGACCTCCCTTGAGGTTCTCCACACTCTTCCTGCTGCCCCCCAGGATGCCCTTGGCCTTCTTGGCCCCCAGGGCCCATTGCTGGCTCCTGGGCATCCTGTTGTCCACCAGGACTCCTGGGTCTTGTTCCTCAGAGCTGCTCTCCAGCAAGTCCCCCCCACCCTGTCCTGCTGCAGGGGGTGATTCCTCCCCAGGTTCCTCACCCTACACTCACTCTCCTTGAATTTCATCAGTTTTTTCTCCACCCTCCCTGATCCAAACCTCTCTGAGAGCCCTCTTGCTGCCGTGGCTATGGATGAGCTGACCTCTGTGCTTCTCTTGCAGATGGTTTTGGGAGGGGGACAGCTTTTCCAGTCCCAGCAGGACCTGCTGCACCGCACCTCTCCCCTCCTGCTCTCCTACTACCTGATCCGGTGGGCGAGCCAGTGCCTGGCCTCCGACGTCCCCGTCGACACCCTGTAAGTCTCTCCCCTGCTCCTTCTCCAATCTCGGTGGCGCAGTTGACACGCTGGAGGGAAGGGATGGCATCCAGAGGGACCTGGACAGGCTTGGGAGGTGGGCTAATGCAAATGGCATGAAGTTCAACCAAGCCAAGTGCAGAGTCCTACACCTGGGACATGGCAATCCCAGGCACAAATCCAGGTTGGGCAGAGAATGGCTGGAGAGCAGCCCTGAGGAGAAGGACTTGGGAGTGCTCCTGGATGAGAAGCTCCCCAGGAGCCGGCAGTGCGCGCTGGCAGCCCAGAAACCAACCCCAGCCTGGGCTGCAGCAAAAGGGTGAGCAGCAGGGCCAGGGAGGGGATTCTCCCCCTCTGCTCCGTGCTCCTGAGACCCCACCTGNGAAAGATTTTGGGTTCCTCCTAAATCCACCTGAAATGCCCTTCCCGGTGTGAGAAGCCGGCGGTTGCTGTGGGAGTATCGCTCCGGGAGGTTGTTCTGGGAAGAACTGTGTGGTTTTTTTTCTCTTGTTGTTTTTTCCTGCCGTGTTTCAAGCTGACTCTTTGCCTTGTGCTAATTCTGCCCTGCCAGGTCTGGCTGTTCCCTGTGCTGCTTTTTTTTTTGGAGCAGTGGGAGTCGTTGGAGGGGAACAATGAGGGCAATTAAAGCAGGAGGCGTTTTGTTGTCTCTTGGCTGATGGGCTTTTCTTTTTTTTCCTTCTTTTCTTCTCTAGGGAATCTAATCTGCAGCATCTCTCCGTGTTGGAATTAGCAGACACAGCTGCTCTGACACCCCATAAACTGGGTAAGGTGTCCACAACTCATGGCTTTCCCTTATTTATGCCTCTTCCAGCGTGGGTCTCTGCCACCCGAGGGAAATCCTTCCCCTGGGGAGCTCATGGAGCGCCCGGCTGAGTGACCCCGCTTCAGGTGGAGATGTTTGTCAGGCTGTCCACCCCAAAATCAAAACCAAAACAGTGTCTCTCCTAGTTTTGGACTCAGACCAGAGAGCTGGATCTCCTTCTCAGCCTGAGGAGGGTGGAAAAGCCTCTCCCAACCAAATGTTAACAACTCTGAGCCCGGGAATACCAGCCACGCTTCCCTGCGGCTCCCAGGGGCCATGGTGGGTTGGAGCAGGTCTGTCCTGCTCCCTGTAACCCTCATCCCAGGACGAGCAGGAAAAGCAGCTCAGGAAAGTGAGAGAATACAAAAAAAAAGAAGAGAAAAACCAACATCCCCAAAACATCCTGGTGCTTCCAGGGCTTTTTGCAATTTAAATGGGAGCGTTGCTGCCAGCCAGCGCCTCCAGGGGGAAACTGCAGCTGGGGTCACAGTCCTGGGGGAGAGATGCCAGTGGGGGAGAACCTGAGGCAGCTTAATTAGGAGGCTGCCTACCTTGAAGTGGTTCCAGAGGGGAGGCAGGGAGAAAATACACTGGGAAGAGCCTGCTGTGGCATGTCTGGGTGGCATCTTGAGACCGAGATGCCTCCGAGGGAGCTGGGCAAATCGGTGCCAAGCTGGCAGCGGTGCCACATCTGAGGGGCTGAGAGATGGGGATGAGTTTCCTCCCCTTGCTGACCGGGTCTGGGGCTCTTGGAAAAAGCAGGCTGTGATCCTCAGCCTCTGGATTCTCCCTAAATGAGAGTCTAAGCTCAGGAGGCGTAAATGTCAGTGCCTGAAAGCAGGATTGAAAACATCCTTTGTGTTTGCCGGGGTCGTGGGTTAGTTCTTGGCCGGCTCGTGAGGAAAGGTCCTGTTCAGCCACTGTGGGGAGGGGGAAAGATATGTGGAACGCAGGGAAATGCAGAAAAAGGAGGTGGCAGCTCGAGGAGAGGCGTTGGGAACAGTTAGCTGCTGGGAGACTGGGGGCTCAGGGGGCTGGAATGAGGAGAGGAGGCATTTGAACCGAGCCACATCAGCACTCCCTCCCTCAGCCCTGCCCTGGAAAACCCTTGGCTGTGCTGGAAAAGCTCAACTAGAGAGAGAGGGAGCACAGCCCTCTCCTTTTGTTGTTCTTTTTCTTTTTTTCCACCCTCTTTTTAATGTTCTAATTGAGTTGTGGTTAATAACCATTGCAGCATGTGGCCCTTTGATCTCCTGCTACTCCCTCTGACTTAACCAGACGGCAAGAGAGATCCAAAACCAACAAGTTGGGAGTATGGAACCTGCTTTTTGTTTTGCTTTGCCTGAATCCAAGCTGAGAGAGTTGGGGGGCTTCAGCCTGGGGAAGAGAAGGCTCCAGGGAGACCTTGGAGCCCCTTCCAGTCCCTCACGGGGCTCCAGGGGAGGGACTCTGGATGAGGGAGGGGAGCCATAGGATGAGGGGGACCCTGAAAGAGGGGAGATGGAGCTGAGATGTGGGGAAGAACTTCTTTGGTGTGAGGGTGGTGAGACCCTGGCCCAGGTTGCCCAGAGAAGCTGTGGCTGCCCCATCCCTGGAGGGGTTCAGCCTGGAGAAGAGGAAGCTCCTGGGAGACTTTAGAGCCCCTTCCAGTCCTGAAAAACCCGTTCTGGGGGCTCTAAGGTCTCCCCAGAGCATTCTCTTCCAAGGTGGTGAGACCCTGGCCCAGGTTGTCCCATCCCTGGAGGGGTTCAAGGCCAGGCTGGATGGGGCTTGGAGCAAGCTGGGCTGGTGGGAGGTGTCCCTGCCCATCCTGGAACTGGGTGGGCTTTAAGGTCCCTTCCAACCCCTCTTTCTCATTCCTTCTTTACCTTCTCTTTCCAGTGTCTGGCCCTCAGACCATTGTGGAGCTGTTCTTCCAGGAGGTGGCCAGGAGGCACATCGTGTCGCGGCTCTTTTTGCAACCCAACACCTCCTTGGCTGAAACAACTTTGAACTGGCCCCATCTCATCACAGCAATCGTGGCTGAGTTTCTGCCCCTCCTGTATCCTTGGCTGCAAAACCTGCTGAGAAGAGCTTGCTCTCACCAGGCTGGGAACAGGGAATGGGGGTAAATCCTGCGAGGATGCACGGATGCTGCGTGTCACCTCCCAGTCCTGAGGCTGGGAGCATCCGTGGGCTTGCAGGAGGAAGGTTGGGGCTAACAGAGGGCTTGGGGTGGGCTGTGGAGCTCTCAGCACCTGGGATTTGGTCATCTCTCCCCCTTCATCCCCCACTCAGCCTCAAGCTGTTCCAAAATCAACATTTCCCACACCCAAATTTCCAAGACAAGTCTGAACAAGCGAGTGTTGCTGCCGTTAATGGGATTTGGGGGCATTTTGAGATTTGGCAGGATCCTTCCCGTTTGGGTGCACAAGGAAGGATTTGAGCTGTTTGACTTTAAGCCCCCGAGCTCTGGCAACCTTGGACTTGGCGAGGGGCAACGCCAGGAGATTTGGAAGTGGGGAAGAGATCTGGGCAGTTGGGAATTAGATGTGCTAATGGTTTGGTTCTAATATGGACAAATCTTATTACAGAATAATGACTTGTATAAAGAGCAGGTTAATCTTCTCTCCTTTGTTGTGTTTTTCCCTCCCCCCATTTAAAACTGAGCACCAGAGGCACGTGCTCACTTCCCAACTGGTTCTCCGAGCCCTCTGGATTGTCCTGGTTTTCCTTAAGCTCTGCTCAGATGGCCCAGCAATCCTGGCTTCCTCTTCCCCGAGTGCCTGATGGGGAGCTGCCAGTACACCCAGCTGCAGGTGAGTGCTCTGTACAGGCTCCCTCAGGAGCTGAAAGTGGGGGAAAAAGAGCAGGAATGTGTGCAGTAACTCTCTTTTCCCAGATGGATTTCTGTTGGGAGCAGCTCTGCACTTTGGCTGAGTCCAGAGTGTGAGCTCCCCTCTTACTGCCTAGGATAATCTACCCAAAACATCATTTTTCCAGTCACTGGAGTTCCTTCTTTCCCCTGATTGCTGCTCTCTGAGCTCAGAAACCACTGCATCTTCCCAAGTGCTCTGCTCCCTGCTCTCCCTTCTGGAATCCAGGGGCTTGGAGTTTGTCCTGCAGATGAAAGGGGCTGAAGGGAACGATTCTGTTGGAGAATTGTGAGGAATCTCTCTAATAACCGTCGGAACAGTGAACAAACTGGCTGTAGCAAACACCTTCCCTCTTCCTCTTGTTCCCTCTGGCATCCACCTGTGATAAAAGAAGGGCTTTTTGCCAAATGTCTCCTACCTGGGGGGTTTGCTGGGGGATGATTTAAGATGCTCATCTCATGCTTTTCCTCTTTCAGGAGGAAAATCCAAGAAAATTCAAGAAAATCCAGGTGTAAATGCTCAGGGTTGTTTTCTCTCCTTTCTGTGGAGGAGTTTGGTCCCCCAGGGTCTGTCTGGCAGCGTGATGCTGTGTGCAGAGCTTGGTTAAACAGCAAAGCCAGCCCAGAACCTCATAGTTGGGTGGGTGATGATGTACCCGTAGCCTTTCCTGCGGTACCATCCCAAACATTGCCCGTGGGACCAGGGATTTGGGAGGCTGTCTCCAACCCAGCAGCAGAAATGCAGTTTCAGGAGGGCTCATAGAATCCCAGAATGGTCAGAGTTGGAAGGGACCTTCAAGATCATCCAGTTCCACCCCCCCTGCCCTGGGCAGGGACACCTCTCCCTAGAGCAGGTTGCTCCAAGCCCCATCCAGCCTGGCCTTCAACACTTCCAGGGATGGGGCATCAACAACTTCCCTGGGCAACCTGTTCCAGAGCCTCACCACCCTCACAGCAAAGAACTTCTTCCTAAGATCTCATCTAAATCTCCCCTCTTCCCATTTAAAACCATTCCCCCTCGTCCTGTCACTCCACTTCCTGACCAAGAGTCCCTCCCCAGCTCTCCTGGAGCTCCCTTCAGATCCTGGAAGGCTGCTCCAAGGTCTCCCCGCAGCCTTCTCTTCTCCAGGCTGAACAGCCCCAGCTCTCTCAGCCTGTCCTCACAGCAGAGCTGCTCCAGCCCTCCCAGCATCTTGGTGTCCTCCTCTGGCCCCGTTCGACCAGGTCCATGTCCTTTCTGTGCTGAGGACTCCAGAGCTGGACACAGGACTCCAGGTGGGATCTCAGGAGCACAGAGCAGAGGGGGAGAATCACCTCCCAGCTCATCTATTTTTAAATGTCCTCACTAGTTAAAAACAACGTAGGAAACCTCCATCCTTTTTCCATCCCTGGCTGCACTCCTAAAATCTCAGTAGCAGCGAGTGAATGCCTTGTTCTATCAGTTTTCTCCCCAAAATGCTGTGTTCCAGACCCGTGTTTCTCTCCACCTGCTCTCTGGGCCCGAGGAAACCGCAGCTGCTTGTGCTCCAGTTCTGAACCACCCCATTTCTTCTCCTCAGAGCCAGCTGAGCTGCTCCATTCCCCGGCTGACAGCAGGCCTCGGGGCAGGCAGGGCTGGGCAGGCTGTTATTAGCAAGAGAGATGTTTTTATTTTACTTTTTCCTTTCTTTCTTTCTCCCTGTGCTTGAGCAGAACCTTTTATCCTCCCAGCCCCTCGCTCCTGGGGGCTGAGTTGCTTTCTTTTATCTCCCAGTTGCCACGGAAAAGAATGTCAAATCTGCAGAGAGCTGCTGAGGCAGGAAATGCCAGGATGGTTTTGGGCAGCCCCTTTCTCCCTCCTGGCATATCTTTGCTCTGGTGGTGTTGAGCACTCTCTGAATTTCCTCTGCATGGCTTCCTCCTGCCTGAGGAGATGGGAAGAGACGTTTTATCCCTGCGGGAATGGGCTCTTTCTCCTCCTCCTCCTTCTCCTCCCTGCTACCTTCTGTTAGGCTTCCTGATCCCAGTCAGTCACGTAAACTTGGATTAAGCGCCTTGACCTTCCAGGAGCTCACCCCAGATTTGCTGTGGGCCTGAGCAGGGTGACCCAAATAGGGGTGGAGATACAGGGAAGCATCCAGGGAGGTCACAGGCGGGCACAGAGAAGGGCAAGTGACCAAGGTGCTGGCCTGGGACAGGGGCCAAACCTCTCCTTGGAGTTTATGCTGCCCGACAGACTGTTGAGTGAACCTTGGGGTGGGATTTCTCGGTGTAGCCGGCGGATCTGAGCAGTGAATCCGGGCTCAGAGGACACGTGGCTTGTAGCAGACCCTTGGCTGGTGGCACCTTGGCTTCTCCTGCTCCTTCCCTGCTGGTGGGACACAGAATCCTAGAATGGTCAGAGTTGGAAGGGATCTTCAAGATCATCCAGTTCCAACCTTCCTGCCCTGGGCAGGGACACCTCTCCCTACAGCAGGTTGCTCCAAGCCCCATCCAGCCTGGCCTTCAACACTTCCAGGGATGGGGCATCCACAACTTCCCTGGGCAACCTGTTCCAGTGCCTCACCACCCTCACACCAAAGAACTTCTTCCTCAGATCTCATCTCAATCTCCCCTCTTCCCATTTAAAACCATTCCCCCTCGTCCTGTCACTAGACTTCCTGACCAAGAGTCCCTCCCCGTCTCTCCTGTAGGCTCCCTTCAGATCCTGGAAGGCTGCTATCAGTCTCTGCTTCTCCAAGTAGGAAGAGCACAGAATGCTCTCCCAGGTGTGAAGGACACAAGATTTTGAGTTTCCATCATCCCTTGTAGCTGTTTCTTGATCGTTGGTGACACTTTGCAGCCCTTATATCACCCTGATGGAGCAGGCAGGGGGCCAGGCTGTGTCATATTGCCCTGACCAGTGCCCACATGGTGTCCTTGGTGCCATCAACACTGTGCAATTGCTGTAATCCATGGTCTTCCTCAGCTGCTCTCCCTCTCCTTCCCAAATACTGCTCCTCTCGCCCCTGGTTTGCCTGTTCTCCTGCTGCCTTCACACCATCATTCTCCCAGTCAGGCTCTGTGGTTCCTCCACAGTTCCCACCAGCAGGATTGCAGGAGTTGTCTGACTTTTTGGGGGGGATGTTGGGTGTTGTGCCTGTAGGGAGCACCCCAAGAACTGGAGCTATTCCGAGCAGGTTGTTCCCTGGGAGCACTTGGGGGATGCACCAAGGGAACTTTAGGGCTGGGAAAACCAGCCCTGGAGCTGGAGGAGTGGGATTTGTGTCAACACTGCAGCTAAAGGGGCCACCAAAGTAGTGTTCTGGTGTTAGAAACCAAACTCTTCCTCTGGAACTGGATGCCCAGTGAGTGCTGACCTCAATCCAAACTCCTCTTCCTCCTTTCCCATAGGAATACATCCGCCTGCTGCAGCCCTGGTGCCATGTCAACATGGGCTCCTGCTCCTTCATGATGGGCCGCTGCTACCTCGTCATGGGTGAGGGACACAAGGTAAACCCCTCGACTTCCAACGGGATCTGGGACCTTTATCCCTTGGGAGGGTGGGAGCACAGAGGTGGGTGCAGCCTTATTTCTGCTGTGCAAGTTGGGAAACTTCCATCTTAAGTTCTGCTTCCAAGGAATGGGATGGGTGTAGGACAGCGGGATGTGCTCTGGGGAGGTTCTCATGAGCTTGGGACCAGCTGGTGTTGGATCCCGGAGCTGGAAGGGACTGTTACTGGTATGAGAAGCTGGGAGGGAGCACACAAGCTGCTTTCTGGTCTGTTTCTAGGCTTTGGACTCTTTCTGCCAAGCTGCCTCGGAGGTGGGAAGAGAAGAGTTCTTGGACAGGCTGATCCAGCCCGAGGAAGGGGAGGTGGTCTCCTCCCCACGCCTGCAGTACTACAACAAGGTAGGGCTGAGCCAGCCCAGTTTGCACCATCCTCACCCAGTAAATCAGCACCAAATCCTTAAAGACACTCTGCCAGGAGAGAAAATTCCTGCTTCATCCCCCAGCGTTCAGGGAAATGACTTGAGAGCTGGGACTGTTCAGCCTGGAGAAGAGAAGGCTCCAGGGAAACCTTGGAGCAGCCTTCCAGGATCTGAATGGAGCTCCAGGAGGGACTCTTGGTCAGGAAGTCTAGTGACAGGACNGATCTTGAAGGTCCCTTCCAACTCTGACCATTCTGGGATTCTATGAAACTCGGGAATGTACCTTTTTGGGGAGAGATGGAACCTTGGGGTGGTCTGTTTGCTGCCCTGGAGGGGTGATGCCGAGGTGAGGATGGCATGAAGGCTGGGGGTGCTTTCCACCTATTCCTCTCTGAAGAGCTGGGTGACTTTGTTGCCCAGGAGAAGGCATCAGGGGGAGGTCCAGGGAGGAGCCAGACACGTCCAGGCGAGGCGCAGGGTGCTGCTTGAGGAGAGGGTTGTTCAGCTTTTGAGGCAAATGAAAGCTCATGTCTTTAAATTGAGGTGGGATCTTTGCTTCTTGCACAAGGTGCTGAAGTTCAGACAGGCCTCCAGCTTGGAGCTGGGCTTATCCTAAGGGAATCATAGAATCCCAGAATGGTCAGAGTTGGAAGGGACCTTCAAGATCATCAAGTTCCAACCCCCCTGCCCTGGGCAGGGACACCTCTCCCTAGAGCAGGTTGCTCCAAGCCCCATCCAGCCTGGCCTTGAACACTGATTCCCTGATGTTAACATCCAGAAAACACAGGGATTGTCAGGCACCCTTGGAGAGGGAATGTCTCTCTCTAATCCAGCTGTGCATGTGCTTGGGGACAGAATCACTTACCTCTATCACAGGGGTTTGGTGCAACCATCCAGGCCAGAATATTCCAGAAAACTCCCCCAAGTGGGGATTAATCCTCTGGGACTTCACCAAAATCATTCCTTTTCCAGTTTAATCACTTAGAAACACCAGCAAAAAATCTTTTGACTGTTCTTATGGTTGTAGGAGCAGGAGAAGCTCTTAAAAACCCAAACAATAAATGCCTTGCCATCCCAACCTGTTCTTTGGCCTGTTGTCTTCTCCAGGTTCTGCGCCTCTTGGACATGGTGGGGCTTCCAGAGCTGGTCATCCAGTTGGCCACCCTGGCTATCATGGAATCTGCTGATGACTGGAGAAGCCAGGTAGGGGTCACCACTTCTTCTGCATCAAGGTGTTTCTTTGGGGAGCTTAGAGGGGAGGTTGGTGGGGTTTTTTCAAGTTGTATAACTCAAAACATGGCATTTGATGCTCTTTGGTGTTTCCAGGCTACGTTGAGGACTTGCATCTTCAAACACCACTTGGATTTAGGACACAACAGCGAAGCATATGTGGCCTTAACCCAGAACCCAGATCCGAGCAGGTGGGTGACAGTGACAGCTTTGGGACTGTACCCTGCCTTGTCTCGGAGGTTCCTGTGCCTGTTCTTCCATCAAATGGAAAGGACAGTGACATTTTAGGGCAGGAGGTGGCTGCTGCCTTGAGAAGGGGATGTTTTAAGCTTGTGAAATGCTGGGTTTGAGAAGATATATTTCATTTTTTTGTGAGAACAGCCAGGACTGATGCTGTCTCCAAGGAGGAAACTGGGAGGGGAAGGAAAAAAAGAAGCTGATTAAGGGAAGAGCCAAAAGAATGGATGAAGGATTGTGTGGGGCCTCGTGTGTTGCAAAGCTTTAGGAGTCCAGTCAGTTTAATTTAATCAAGAAAAGACTTGGGATTGAGTTTTTAGCTTGAATGCCATCTGGGAAGTGAACTGGGCAGAGAATGCTTCAGTCCAGCAGAGGAGGGTGTGACAAGCTGGAATGGGCACTCGGAGGAGAAACAGGAATGTGTTTTAATTGAGGATGAAGAAAATCATAGAATCCCAGAATGGTCAGAGTTGGAAGGGACCTTCAAGATCATCCAGTTCCAACCCCCCTGCCATGGGCAGGGACACCTCTCCCTAGAGCAGGTTGCTCCAAGCCCCATCCAGCCTGGCCTTGAACACTTCCAGGGATGGGGCATCAACAACTTCCCTGGGCAACCTGTTCCAGTGCCTCACCACCCTCACAGCAAAGAACTTCTTCCTAAGATCTCACCTCAATCTCCCCTCTTCCAATTTAAAACCATTCCCCCTCGTCCTGTCACTAGACTTCCTGACCAGGAGTCCTTCCCCAGCTCTCCTGGAGCTCCCTTCAGATCCTGGAAGGCTGCTCCAAGGTCTCCCCGCAGCCTTCTCTTCTCCAGGCTGAACAGCCCCAGCTCTCTCAGCCTGTCCTCACAGCAGAGCTGTTCCAGCCCTCCCAGCATCTTGGTGGCCCTGTGCTGGAGAGCTGGAGGGGGTGGGAGATAGACTTCCCTCCCGAGAGACCTTTGCAGAGCAGGATCTCTGCTTCCAGCCCGGGAGAAATCTGAAGGGATTTCTTGGTTGTGAGCCAGCAAACCAAACCCAGGGGAGGCTGCCACACGGCGGCGTGTTCCTGGCTCAGAGGCTGCACCCTGGAGGTGGATTCCCTCAGGAAAAACATAAAATGGGTTGTGTTTCTCTCTCCCTCTTTTCAGGCAGCTGGACTGTCTGCGCCAGCTAGTGGTGGTGCTCTGCGAGCGATCCCAGCTCCAGGACCTGGTGGAGTTTCCCTACATCAATCTCCATAACGAGGTAACCCTGCCTAATGAGGTAACCCTCCCTAATGAGGTTCACCAGGCCGTGCTGGGAGGGAAGGGGGCAGAGCTGCTCCTTTTCAAGGGGTTATCCACTCATTTTCTGAACCTCTTGTGTGCCTCAGGTCGTGGGGATCATCGAATCCCACGCTCGAGCCGTGGACCTGATGAGCCACAACTACTACGAGCTGCTCTACGCCTTCCACGTCTACCGCCACAACTACCGCAAGGGTGAAGCTCGTTATCACCCCCTCGTTATCCTGCCAGGGATCTCCAGGGTTCTTGGCTGATGGATTGATTGATTTCCACCCCGTGCTTCTCCCTCACAGCTGGAACGGTGATGTTCGAGTACGGCATGCGCCTGGGCCGGGAGGTGCGGACGCTCCGAGGGCTCCAGAAACAGGGGAACTGTTTCCTGGCAGCTATTAACTGCTTACGGTTGATCCGCCCGGAATACGCCTGGATAGTGCAGCCAGCTCCAGGAGCCGTGGTAGGAAACACCAAGCTGGGTGGTGTGGTTGACACAGTTGAGGGAAGGGATGCCATCCAGAGGGACCTGGACAGGCTGGAGAAGTGGGCTAATGGAAATGGCATGAAGTTCAACCAAGCCAAGTGCAGAGTCCTACACCTGGGACATGGCACAAATCCAGGTTGGGCAGAGAATGGCTGGAGAGCAGCCCTGAGGAGAAGGGCTTGGGAGTGCTCCTGGATGAGAAGCTCCCCAGGAGCCGGCAGTGCGCGCTGGCAGCCCAGAAACCAACCCCAGCCTGGGCTGCAGCAAAAGGGTGAGCAGCAGGGCCAGGGAGGGGATTCTCCCCCTCTGCTCCGTGCTCCTGAGACCCCACCTGGAGTCCTGTGTCCAGCTCTGGAGTCCTCAGCACAGAAAGGACATGGAATGTTGGAACAGGTCCAGCGCAGGGCCACCA
>VXBW01007085.1:892-41581 GCA_013400375.1 Thinocorus orbignyianus
AGTTCCAACCCCCCTGCCATGGGCAGGGACACCTCTCCCTAGAGCAGGTTGCTCCAAGCCCCATCCAGCCTGGCCTTAAACACTTCCAGGGATGGGGCATCAACAACTTCCCTGGGCAACCTGTTCCAGTGCCTCACCACCCTCACAGCAAAGAACTTCTTCCTAATATCTCACGTAAATCTCCCCTCTTCCAATTTAAAACCATTCCCCCTCGTCCTGTCACTAGGCTTCCTGACCAAGAGTCCCTCCCCAGCTCTCCTGGAGCTCCCTTCAGATCCTGGAAGGCTGCTCCAAGGTCTCCCCGGAGCCTTCTCTTCTCCAGGCTGAACAGCCCCAGCTCTCTCAGCCTGTCCTCACAGCAGAGCTGCTCCAGCCCTCTAATCATCTTGGTGGCCCTGCGCCGGACCCGTTCCAACAGTTCCATGTCCTTTCTCTGTTGAGGACTCCAGAGCTGGACACAGGACTCCAGGTGGGGTCTCACAAGCCCATGTTGATTTATTTTATTTTATTCTATTTTTTATTATTTTTTTTTTTGTTGAGGGAAAAGCTCACATCTATTAAAATGCCCCTACCAGGAGTGATGGTGTAAATAAACCAGCATCCCATAGGATTTAGGGGATGGTCATGTCCAGGCTTTGCCCCCTCCCTGGTCCATATCCTGCAGGATACAGGACTGGACCGGGGATGCCTCCGGGCTGATATTTCTCCCCCCAAATCATTATTTAATGATTAAAGGCACAAGAAGGAGATTGTTCCCTCCTTCCAGCCCCAGTTTAAAGCTTGCCCAAGGAGCCTGGTGGGGAATACTGGCCATGTCTTGCTCTACTGGCTACCAAGATGATGAAGGATGTTTTCCTATGAGGACAGGCTGAGAGAGCTGGGACTGTTCAGCCTGGAGAAGAGAAGGCTCCGGGGAGACCTGAGAGCAGCCTTCCAGGATGTGAAGGGAGCTCCAGGAGAGCTGGGGAGGGACTCTTGGTCAGGAAGTCTGGTGACAGGACGAGGGGGAATGGTTTTAAATTGGAAGAGGGGAGATTTACGTGAGATCTTAGGAAGAAGTTCTTTGGTGTGAGGGTGGTGAGGCACTGGAACAGGTTGCCCAGGGAAGTTGTTGATGCCCCATCCCTGGAAGTGTTTAAGGCCAGGCTGGATGGGGCTTGGAGCAACCTGCTGTAGGGAGAGGTGTCCCTGCCCGTGGCAGGGGGGTTGGAACTTGATGATCTTTAAGGTCCCTTCCAACTCTGACCATTCTATGATTCTATGATTCCTGCACCCCTTTTACCCACAAGCCAAATAATATCACACCTCAGGCCCCTCTAGATGCAAAATCAACCCCCCTGCCAGGTGTAACAACCAGGGCACGATTCATTTCTCACTGCATCTTCGCTTCTGGGAGGATGGGATGTGCAAGGGTTGGAGTTATTCTTTGGGGAAGATGAGCATCAGACACACCACAGCCATGTCTAAAGGTGGGGGTCCCCAAGAGGTGGCTGTAACCCTCCGCCCAAACTGCTCAATGCAAGACACAAGTGAGGAGGGACAAGGTGCTGCCCCACGACCCCATCCCTCTCCCAGATTCAACCATAAGAATGAACCTGAAGTTCAGTTCCCAGCTCAGCATGGCTCACGCAGCTTTTTACCCCATTATAGATGAGCTCAGGTCCACAGAAGAGGTCTCCTCGGATGCCACCCTGCTCATCTCATCACCTCCTTTTTTATCCTCTGGGCAGGGCAGGAATGAGGGACAGAGCTGAGGAGCAGGACCATATGGGTGGTTGGTACAGATGTCCTCCAAAGTCACAATGAATCGTGTCCAGGGACTCCCAGTACCAGAGCATGGACATGTGCCCCCAAAACAACCTGTCCAGTTCTTTTTTTTGCATAAAAAGAATCCTTGCCTGGACTTGTTGGGTTGCAGACAATCAGGCCCTGCAATTTTAGGTCCTACGTTCCTTGGAAATGGTGATTTATGCAAGGTCAGACACAAACCAGCTCCCACTGCTCAAGTTTTATTTCCGAGCAGGTGCTCCAGGAAAAGGCTTTTGTCATCTCCCACCATCCCCAAGAGCTGTGTATGCTCTTCTCCTTGCTTACAAGAGGATCTTTTTTCTCTCTCTCCAGACTTCTGAGGCTGGGATGGATTGTTCTGCACGTCCAGATGCCTGCTTTTGTTTGGGATGATGCGTGCGAGCGTGTGAGGTCCCTGCTTGGAAGCCTTCCCACCGGAGGTCTCCATTCTTCTTAGCAGCTCTGTCCTAGGCTTGTACTCCTATCAAGGCAAAGGTGATTTGGACACCTACGTTTTGTTTTATTTTTCTTTCAGATTGTTATCCATGAACGTGGATATAATGAACCAAGAAGGAATGCTGAGCTAAAAGAAGCCTTTGTAACGTTGCTATTTCAAGGAGACCCTCGGGGATGGCAGGGGTTGAAATGAGTTTCTCCACCATCTCACAACAAACCTCTCCAAAAGGTTTAGATCCTTCTAGTGATGTAAAAGAGTATCCCAAAAAACAACAGTAAACTCAATTTAAACTGGCTAAAGTTTAACAAAGTGCCCACTGGTGGGAATCGTCTCTATATTGTAGCTGAGTTTTCCAGTGTGATAATAAACATCTCCTCTCCCTGGGCTGTTTCATTCCCAGCTGGGTGAATGTTTCCCTTCTGCAGGAGTTGAAATCCCAATCGGGGATAAAAAGCCTCCTGTCCTTTCTCTCTTGGGTCACTTGGGTTCAGTGAAACATGACGACTTAGGTCAGTCCAAGCCATCCGTCGGAGGGAAAGGACTGACCTGGAGGGGGCTGGCAGCCACGCTGCAAAAATGCCTCATTGTGTAAGAAGTTGGTCCAATGACCAAGCGTTGCAGAGGGCGAGATGGCCTTTCCTGCTCTGTTTCCCCTTGGCTGTTGCTCCTGTTTTGTACGTGAAAGTCAAGGCCAAGATATACAAGAAGGACCTTTGGCTAAATGATGGTTGTGCCTCTGGCCAAATGGCCATCCTGGATCTGGCTGTAGTCGCTGCGTGTTTTGTACGTGGTGCAAAGAAGGGAGTTTTGATGTCACCACTTTCCTTTAATGTGAGCAGAGAAGAGCAGGAGTCGAAATTTGTGCTATTTGCACAAGGCTGAAGCCGTAACTTTTGGCTGAGATGCCTCTGGAAGCCCTGCGTGATGGCTTCTTTGTTGGCTCTTAAGAGAAACATCTGTGCTGGGTCTCATGGACAAAATCCAAGGTGAAAATCTCTCTCAAAGCAAAATGAAAATATGTGTGAGGGTCCTGAGGGTACGTCATGAGCCCCTCGATGGTTTAATTCTTGGTGCCTCAATTAAGCCGTGGTGCGGTGCTATCATAGCAAACAGCCTGTACTGGTATTAGAGGACAGGACCTCCACATCTTTGAGGTCAAAGAACTCTGTGACCTGGATGAGACTGTCCTGCTTCAGAGTTCCTGCTCCTTTGCCTTGGATAGTTTTATCTGAAGATCTGCCTCGTGGGAGGGGAAGGGCAAGGCCGTCTCCATGGCGTTGGGTGTCTTACATTTTCTGCATCTTCTCATGCAGCAGCAGGAGTTTCACAGGGATGAAACTGGTCTAGGAGAAGAGGGAGAGGAGATGTGGGCTTGGCTAAAGGCAAACAAAGGAATGTTGGAGGCATTTTCTATCTTAAGGAGGCCAGGTGAATAACACTTGGGCGAGCAAAGAAACCAGCAGCAAAGACAGTAGCCAGCAGTTTCAGATAGTGACCTTCAGCTGAAATAAAGCTGTACTCTTCAAATTTTCATTATGAACAAGGTTTGATTCAGTCCTTTTTGAGCTTTTTCAAGCATCTCTGTGAAACAGGACCAAAGTCATGCAGGCAGGCCATGGACCACCTTCCTAAGTGATGGGCTTGGCCTCCATTTGGTTGCATTTTTGGAATTTTGGGTGCCTGTCTCCCTGCCTCTCCTCTTAAATGCCAGCCTTTGGGGAAGTCTTGAAGAGCAGGTGGGACAGGCTGTGCAAAGCATCCTGGGCTCTTCTCTTACTCTCCATCTGTTGTTCTCCAGCTTCACCAGCTGACCTGAGCTGATGCTACGAGCCCAGATGGACATGGGCAGGATGGAGATCAGAGTCTGGGCTCTGGACTGGGTAGGACTGGGAAACGCAGCTCTAACTTTCACCATCTCGTGTCAATCCCTCAACCTTTGTGCTGAACAGAAGTCATCAGCATTCAGCACTGGCTGCCTTACTTCTTCACCTGCCTTGCTGTGAGGAGAAACTGGTGGGTGGGTGAGCACAAGAATGAACAGAGTGAACACTGCAACTCATCTCTTCACCACTGAGGTTCCCTCTGTGCCAGAGATTGATTTGCCTTTCAGGTCATTCACTGTGGCTTTATTTTCTTTGCAGAGCAGCAACTTGTGCCCCTTCTGGCCTATTCTCTTGATTTTTTTTTCTTTCTCCTTCCTTGTGAGCATATTTTTTGTGCTTTACCAGCTCCTTCTTCCGAAAGAGCAACATATGAATCAAGAGGCTTTTACATGTTGTTACCCTGCCTGCTGCTCATCACAGCTTCGTGATTTCCATGATTTCTGCACACCACTGAACAATCTGATTCCCACCCCAAGGGAGAAACATCTCAAGCCTACATACTTCTCTCCAAATACTCTTTTTAAAAAATTATTCTCCTTTCTCCTCCTCCCCTGCTCTGTGTGTGACAGACTGGATGTCTCTGGACTTGGGTCAAGTTGCCCTTTCTTCCCGTTGCCCCCCTCTCCTCTCCCCCAACCCACAGTCAAGGACCAAGAGCAAACTCTGGTTCGGAGGTGAGCAATAAAACCATTTCTGAAGCTGCCAGGGGCTGAAACAATTTGGCAAGCTCCGCAGAAGAAAAACTGCCAGCATGGAACGCCGAGATGGGAGCATTACTTCAACAGAAGAAGCTCTGATTAGCAGATTATCGCTTAAGTGATGTTGATCCCAGCCACGCCGCCGTCCCAATGAGCCCTTTCACAGCTGCCAGCTGCACCACGGAGTCATGCATGTAAATAAGTGGGGCAGATCCTTTGCTGGCATGGGTCGAGGCAGCTTTGATGGACCGTCGTGGACTTGCAACAGCTGGAGAAGTCTGGCTGTAATGGGGGAGACCAGCTCGCTTCTTAAACTTCTTCGGGAGCTGGTGACTGAGGGAGCCTGAAAGAGAAGGATGGCTTCTCCCGCTCCCACAGCATCAAAAAACACAGCACACTACAGCCACGGGGACCCTCTAAACTTAGATTGTGTCCAGTCGCTGCTGGACAAGGCATTCTTTGTAAGAAATGCTGATTTTTTTATGATTTTTTTTAGGTTGTAGATATGAGAGTGAGCGAGCAGACTCCGCAGCCGCGGCTGTTAACGTCCTCAGAGCCAGCGGCTTGAAAGAAGCTGGAATCACCTTATCACTAACTGCAAGAGGGATCCTTGCTGAGTCAGATAGGGGAATGATGAGGGATATACACATGTATTTTATTTATTTTTTTTTCACAGTAACCTGTTTTCCTGGGGCCATAAACCGGTATATAGAGTCTTGCCCTCATAAAGCTCCGTTTATCTCTGATGAGCCTTGTTTGGCCGAGCGTGTGGGGAGCATGTGAGGAACTCTCATGAACAGCCTTGGGGTGAGCTTTCCCCAGAGTTCACAGTCCGTTTCAGCTCTGATAAGCGTTCAAAGGTGGTGGCCTGAAACCTGCAGAGCCGGCAGCGAGGGGCTGGGAGTGGGGAAACAAGCTCTCTTTGTCAAGCTCTCCTGGAGCTTGCTTGTGCACATTGGAGACAACGCAAAGCCACAGCTTGTCGGTATGCCTGGGTATTGAATGAAATCTTTCATTGTGTTCTCTAAGAAGTCTAGGAGTGTCATTGGAAACTCTAGGAAGATCCTCAACTTTTGTCCTGAACAAGACTGCAGCCCTTGCTAGGTAAACTCAGACCACAAAGCCAGTGACTTCAAGGGCTGGTGATTTTTAGGTTTGTGGGTCAAATCCTGGTTTCTCATCATAACCTTGCTGTAGATTTTGACTTTTCAGCCTAGAAAAGAGGGTATTGAAGAAGGGTAGAGCAAAAGGTAGGAGATAGACCTATCAAAGTCCATCCCTCTCTGAAAGACCGTTCTTTGGAGAACTGTGAGTAGGGACATGCTCCTAGTCCCCTGTGCCTCAGGTTTATCCCCATTGCTGCTTCTCCAGAAGCTCATGGACCATGCCCAGTCAGTCCCTCGGCTCTGCCCCAGCCCATGTGTGACACCCCACTGGTCAGGGCTTGGAGGGGTAGGAAATCCTGGTAATGGTGAAAGATGTGGTCTCGGGAGGGATCCTTTTTTCACCCCTCTCCCTGTGTTTTGGCAGGACCAGTCTGAATCTGGCTCCTGCTCTCTGGGACAATCTCAGTGTTACATCTGCTCTTGCAAACCCTGGAGGGGTTTGCACCAGGTGTCCTGAGGGACATGGACCTTTTTTATTTTGCTTGTCTCTGCCGTCAAAGCCTGAAGCATTATCCTTGGTTACCATAGCATTGGCTCCCCTCTTGAGTTGTGAGAAAAGCTTTTAATTGAAAACAAGGCTTTACCTCTTGATTTTGAGGCTCAAGAGTCTGAAAATCATAGAATAATAGAATCATAGAATGGTCAGAGTTGGAAGGGACCTTAAAGATCATCAAGTTCCACCCCCCCTGCCATGGGCAGGGACACCTCTCCCTAGAGCAGGCTGCTCCAAGCCCCATCCAGCCTGGCCTTAAACACTTCCAGGGATGGGGCATCAACAACTTCCCTGGGCAACCTGTTCCAGTGCCTCACCACCCTCACAGCAAAGAACTTCTTCCTAAGATCTCATCTAAATCTCCCCTCTTCCAATTTAAAACCATTACCCCTCGTCCTGTCACTAAAATCTGCTGCTAAAGAAGGTTTAGTCACACTTTGGTGTTTGACTCATCTGGCTTTTGTTTGCGGCTCTTGAGTTTCCTTGCACCTTTCTTTCACGCACAGAGGAAAGGCTTGGCTGGTCTTTCAGTCCTCACAAAGTCTCCTTTATCAAATAGATGACTTTAAAAAAGTCATCTCTGATTGAAACTTCTAGCCTACTTCAGGCAAAACTGAAAAAGAACAACCACCCCATCCCAAACCCATATATTTTCAGTGTCAATCACCGCAGACACACTGAAGTACCCAATTATTTTAAGCAACACATGATTCCACTGTCCTGTAACATAAACTTGGAGAGAAGGCATCCCAGGGTACAGCAATAAAATAAAAATACCAGTGCTTACACACTAGAAGAACCACAGTAAAATTCAAGCTGGTCTTGCAGAAGTGGAGATAATATCCTTCTCTCATTGTGATTTGTTAGCACTTCATATAACTATTTTATTTCAAATGGAAAGAAGAAACTAAAGCATGGGAGAAATGCCACCAGCTACTTTGGGACAGATTTGTAAACATAATTTGTGCAGTAAATTCTGTGTAAGTCTTAATGAGCAGCTTTTCTTTCCTTTGTGCATGTGGGTTTTTTGTTTTGTTTTGTTCTGTTTTGCTTCATTTTCGTTTATTTTGCTGCTGCTGCTCTTGTTGTCCTGGAGATCCCAGGCAGAATGAAAGAGGATCCCATTTCCCCTTTGACTGCAGGACTGGCTTTGCCTTTTAGGTAGGACTTGCCACAGGGCTTGGTGGGAATCAAAGCCGGGGAGCAGTGTGTGGTCAGAAATCTCTGCATCCTTTGTATTCCCCATCTGCTCAGCTCATTAGGAGTTGCTGGATGTTCATGAGAACCTCATGTTGCTCTGTCCATGAGAAGCTGGCTTGCTCAATATGCATTTTGCTGGGAAGAACCAGGTGGGCAGAATAGCCCATCTCCTCCTCTCAGTTCTAAGCTGAAATCATTTAGAAGGCCAGTACTTGGTAATCTTGCTCCTACCAAGCACCAGGAGGTGACAGTCAGCCACAGACTGTTCTGAAACCTGTTGGTAGGGAAGAAAACAACCTTTATTTTATCAACATTGGGAAAAAACAAAGAATCAATCTGAACTTCCTTCTCTGGCCAGTAAAGGTAGATTCAATCCAGAATGGAGACAAAAGCGTGGCTTTTGAGAAAAGGAATTACTTTGCCAACACTCCTGGTGTCCAAGGTACCTCAGCCCCTTCCAGTCTCTAAAGTGGCTCCAGGAAAGGTGGGGAGGGACTCTTGATCAGAGAGGGGAGCCATAGGATGGTGGGGTTTTAAACTGAATAAAGGGAGATTGAGTTGAGATCTAGGGAAGAACTTTGTTGTGAGCGTGGTGAGGCACTGGAAGAAGTTGCCCAGAGAAGTTGGGGATGCCCCATCCCTGGAAGTGTTCAAGGCCAGGCTGGATGGGGTTTTGAGCAACTTGGTCTGGTGGGAGATGTCCCTGCCCATGGCAGAGGGGTTGGAACTCAATGATCTTCAAGGTCCCTTCCAACTTTAACCATTCTATGATTCTGTGAGCCCATCACTCAAGGCTTAAAGGAAGTATCTCACCTTGTTCAGCCACCTGTGGAGCAGACACCACTATTGTCTGAAGCATCCGTGAAGCTTTCATTAGCTACATGAGATACTAAAGCCAGTCCCAAGGGTTTTCTAACTGTCAGTCAGGAGTGGAATGCTTGCTCTTAGGGAAAGATTGCAGAATAACACCCCAGCAAACTGGAAAGTGCCTGGAGGAAAGCCAGCAGAAAACAGAAGAGATTTCAAACATCATCTGGGAGGAGAAAGTGAAAGATAATTAGATAATTATTATTTTTTTCTCTCTCTCTCTCTTTTTTTTTTTTATTTATTTTAAAAGTTTGGAGTTGTTAGCAGCCTCCTCTTCAGCTACAGGGAATAAGAGCTGACGTCTCCAGGACTCAGAGAAAGACATTCACAGTGGGGAAAACAGATACCTACAGTTAGACACTAGAATTTCCTGTATTTCAGCTCAAAAATCATTAAGCTGAGGAGAATGGTAGCTGATTTGATCTTGCACAGTAGAAAAATAATTTCAAGTTGGAAATGTCTTTCTGCCTATCCCCAATATGACTAGGAATATGACTGCCAGGACCCTGAAAAATACCAATGTAATCTCCTCTTGCACTATTCTATTTCACTAAATCATCTGGATGTGGAATGGTGAGCAAAATTCCATTATGAGTCCAGCGCAAAACCTGCCACACTCTTTTTAAATTCTATTGCAGGTCTACAAATCTCTGGCGCCAGCGATCATGTGAGGCTGTTTGAAGACAATGAAAAGAAAGTTCTGAGAGGCATCAGGAAGTTTGTATCTCTGGCTGAAATATTTTCTTCTCCTTCTCTTTTGAAACTTTTATTGTGGGAATTAGATTGTCTCCAGAGGTGCTCTGAGTGGGAACAAAGGTACGTGACCGAACGTATCTGAGTTATGAAAGCATTTTAGGATACAAATGGTAGTGTTAGAGCTGAAAAGTGAATTACCACTTCTATGGAATGTCTCCCTACCCCTCCAAAAACTGCTAGGGAAGAGTATGTGAATCAAGTAAGAAAATAACCTCGTAGGAAAAGCTTGTTTCTCCATCAAAATGAGACTCCAGAAGACTGAAATAGTCCAAGAATTCTTTGCATTTTGTTTGTATAAAAGACAAGTGTTTTGTTTGTTATTGTTTTTTTTTCTGATAAGAGACTTCAAAAAACCACATTTTATCTAGAGAAGTAGAAGAGAAGATAATATAAGAAGACAGCTAAGTAAGAAATATCTTGGTAGATTAGATTGCAATAGATTAGGGGGAAATCTTGGTTGAGTGGAGCAAGGCAGAGATATAAATGAACTTCATGCAGAGGAGAAAAGGAGAATCAGGAAGGTGGAGATGATGTTGCCCACCTTCAGGTCTTGGGAAGATACTGGAATGAATGAATTATAAATTCATGAGCACCTGGAAGTACTAATACGGTGATGAAAAACAACCATTATGGATCTGTCAAGAACAAATCGTGTCAAACTAATACACTTTCAGTTTTGACAAGATAATGGGATCAGGGAGGAATAGGAGACTCTGTTATGTCTTGGTTCTGACAAAGCATTTGGCACTGCCTCATACGATACAGTCAGAAGCAAACTCAGAAATATTAAGGGAGTATTCATCTTCCCTATATTAAATGTTCATTGGGTACCTGTTCCTGAGTCAGTTACCCCGAGGCAGATAGAGAGGAGTGTCTAGAAGTAATTCATCTCACCTATTTTAGACACTGATCTTAAGATGGGACAAATTACACTCTGCAGGTGCTCATTTCTCTCCTCTGAGTGTTACAGAAAACCTGGGGTTACTGGCTCGGCATTTTCATCTGTCTTTTAGACACTACGCTTAGGGCAGTTGATTCTTACACGCAGTCTAAATCAATGGTTAATCTTTTTCTTCTTATTATTTATTTCCTTTTTTTGGCACTTAAATATTCCCAGTGGAGTGAAGATCATCGCCATGATGAGTTAATAGAGATTTGCTGGCAACCAGGACAGAAGATCAAATAGTCTTCTTGTGATATAGACTTATTCAGCGTTTTTCCAAGAAATTGAAACTTCACCAGCGGCAAATGCAAAGACAAAGCACAGAACAAGAGGGTAAGAGAGAGATCATAACTTCTTTCCTTTGAACTGAGGTGATATGGAAAGAAAACTCATGATGATCAGTGTTTAACAGCCTGGGCATCTGCTAAACGTTACATAGAAACACCAACGTACAGAACTGAATCTGTCTCATGGGCCTGTTTCCTTCTTTCTTTTTCTTTCCCTTTCCTTTCCCTTTTCCTTCTTCATCCTCCTGTTACTTCTCTTTCTTCTTCTCTCTTTTCCTTCTGTTCCCCTTTCCTTTTTCTCAGGTATATTACTACATTTTATTCTCACTGAGATAGCATCCATGTGTCCAGGTGCTGTGTCCCTTTGTTCTCTGCTGGAATATGATGACACCAGCTTTATTTCTCCCCATGATGTGCTGCAGAAGAATCCCGTGCACTCTGCAAGATCTCCCTGGAAAATGATTTTTTTGTGATCAAAATTAAAAAAAAAATCATTTAAAGCCCAGACCTTTCCTCCTTCCTCTGAAAACTCATCCCAGTTGTCCAAATATGTAGACAGTTTAATTTTTTTCTTGAAACAAGTTTTTAAACTTATCTTTATCCAAAAGAAATATGAAAAAAACCCACCCGAATCTTTATGTTACAGCACTCGTTTGGAAAATTTTAACTGAAAAATCTGAGAAGTTCTTCCTTTGTATGAGTACCAACACCCACCTGTCTGCTGTCTAGGAATTTCCAAAGGAGAAACTTCATGCACTTTTCTCATCTCTTCGGAACTCCGAGTGGTTTGGAGAGCATCTGCTGGACAGCTTTCTGGGTGGTTTTCATCTATTCATGGGAGAGCATCTTATGTTATTTGCCTCTAGTGTCTTTCCGTTGTTCCTATTGTTTCAAGCCAGGGGCTAGTAAAAGTAAATACTAAATAAACCAAAGCCTCCAAGAACCCTCATCCCCATTCCGTGCCAACAGACTCTTTTATTACATTTGTAGCCTTTTCATTTTTGCCTGAGAAGTCCTTCTCAGAACATTCATGGTGACATCTCACGAATGCTTTGCTTGGCTATATCAGGAGTTCAGGCCACTGACTCTGAGCAAAATATCCTCTCTATCCAGCATCATCTTCCCCAACTTGATACATTTGCATCGACTCCCTCCTTTTCAAAAGGACAATTAGTTTTTCAGTAAAGAACTCTGAAGATTTTATTAGGAATGCTCCATACCAGCTCCATTCACACAACCATAATAATCTGCGGGCCTTAAGAAGGTCTGAGGATTCCTCACCTTCAGCAGATATAACCAGTTACTCAACACTTAGGAAAATAAGATATTATAAAGAAATTAATTTTCCTGGCAAAAGTGCTTTCTCAAATTAGAACTTTGGAAGTTATTCAGCACTTCCTGTTGCTGTTAGAATTCTTGTTTTAAGTTTATCACTACTTTTAAAAACTTTTCTTGAAATGCAGTTGGGTTGCAGTACAATTTCAGAACACCTTTGTAGGATGAAACCAGACTTTGGTGTGTAAGTTGTGGATTTTTGACTTCCCTTCAGCAGAAATAGGAATGCTACAAACTAATCAAGAGAAATAGAAATAATATTTTTAAAAACACATATGAAATGCAAATGTTTTTAATATTTCCCTCAAAGATTCTCCTTTTTTTATTTTTATTTTGCAGTTGTGAAGTAGGATTTTTCTTAAACTTGCCTTTTTCAGGCCGAACTTGGAGACATCCTCACACACCTTTAGTTCACCCTACACTTCCATAAACTGTGTACCTAAAGGCGATCTATAAAATACACCAGGATACTGTATGGTTACACCCCATAAACCTTTTTTTTTTGCCACATGAGGAAACAGTGGAAGTTGGCTCTTGCACATTTCAACAATGTTATTCAGCCAAGCATAAGAATAAGGGAGCAGAATGGAAAAAAAAAAAAGAAAAAGAAAGAAAGAAAGAAAAGAGAAGAAACACACCAGTCTTTGGAACATTTACTTTTTGCCAGGATTTTAGGTATTTTCAGTTTAGGAACATTTTCCAGCTATTAAAATCCTTTTCTTAGTTATAAATAGTGTTACTTTAGCAGAAATGAGTAACAAATTAATTTTCATTTGATAAAAATAATTCCAAATCAAGGGGCCGTTTTCTTTCAGCTTTGATGTAGTCAGTGACAAAGAGGTCCTGTCTTTCACCAAAGATGAGATCTTTGAATTTAAGCAGCTCTCACAGAGGTGCCTTTGGCAGTGTCTTCTGGGCTCGCTCTCATTGTGCAGGGCTGTGAAAAGAATAAATCCATGTATCATATTGGAAGGAGCAGTCTTAATGTTCTAACCCAGCATGTTGAGGACTAGTAGAGGTTCAGTCTTTCTTTCTCCTTCTTATCTTCAATTTTTCTCCATGTGATCCCAGTTGAAAAGCAGTCTCCCACATTCCCAGCTGGTGGAAATTTGTCCTCTTCTGTCTAAGGGGGAATTGGTAATTTCAGTTTAGGATGTTATGGGAAAATAAATAAATAAATATGTTTGGGGATGGCTGAGGTAGGGTTGTTCTCAGCTTGAGGCAGGAGGGTGATCAGGTGATGCCTTGAGGTCTCTTTTGTGTCCATTTTTTTCTGATTCAGTGATGCTGAAGGAATGCTGGAAGGTGGGCAGGGAACCTCATCTCTGCCCAGTCGTACAGCTTACACATTTATTGGTTCCCATGAATGTCAGATTGGATATTACAGTAGAATTTAATTGAAATATATATTGTTCAATCATTGTAGCAGGAGACAATTTTCATAACCATATCCCAGTCTCTCTATAGTATTTTTACTCGGTAGACTACTATTTTATTTTTTTTTTTCATTTTGCTTGTTTGTGTTTTTCAGGCTTGCTTTGGGAATCATGTTTTTTGCCCCCTGTCCCAGGACTTGAGCACATCTTTAAAGTTTCCTATTTTACTTCACTGAAGAGGAGGGCATTTAAAGGATTTAACCTTCTGCAGACTCTCTTTTGTAGCAGGAAGTCCTGTAGGTGTTGTTCTGCCATATCCATGAAGGTCCATGGAAGAACCTGGGTGCCCAACATTGACCAGAAACTGAGCCAGTCCAGAAAAAGCTGTTTAAGATATCCCAGGCAGTACCTGGTCTGGATATGAAGTATCTTTTGGTTTCAATTTTTCAGGATAGAACTATTTTGTACATCAGAGAGCAGGTGGAAGAGTTGAAGGAGAAACTGAAAGGAGCTGCAGGTGTCACTTATTGAGCCAACCAGTTAAACTCTTATCTCCCAATAAATGGAAATGAATCACTGCTCATTAATTCCAGAGCTGCTAAGGAAGGAAGGATTTGTGTCCCCTGACCTGCCAGAAGCAATGAGACAAATGGAGTCCCTGGCCATCTGGGTCAATAAAGAGAAAAACGACCTGTTTTGCAGGAGTACAGCGAAGAAAGGAACAGGTTGCAGAAAGTCATGCGGTTGCAGCTTGAGCATTACTTTCTGTCACCTCTAAATCAAATTTTCTCTCTGCTTGTCTAGGGCAGGTCTTATTCATTGCTTATCTTAAATACTATCCGTTCATGCTTGGAGTGGAACTCATCTGTCACAATGCAGACACTTAGTCTTTTCTGAGGTGTTATCTAGCACGTCTGTGTGATGCTGGCAGAGAGGACACTGGATTTAAGGGAGATCCATGCCCTTCTGGAGCGGCAGCTGGAGGTCAGGCAGATGCCCTGTGACACTGTGATTGTAGATGTCTGTGTTCAAACCACTGAATCCCTTTGATACTGGGATTCTAAATGGATTTTTTCTCTTCCCCTCCTTCTTTGCCAAGTAATGTGATAAACTCAATCCTGTCTAGATTCTGGATGCACGTGTCTAGAATTCACATGTGAACATGCATTTATATGCACTCAGCGCAGTGGCAAGAAGATATCAAAGACAAACAGAGCTTTGTGTTTACAACAAATAGTACCCATAGGGATCAGGAAATAGGGAGAAAACCCTGAAATCCCCATGCTAGGAATGCGTCGGGGGGAAATCTGTCAAAGATAAGAAGGAGAGCTGATTGCTGCATGTCTAACTTTCAGAGAGGAGCACAATTTTAGCTGAGAGTTAAGAGACTTCCTGGAGTACAGTAAATAACACAAAGATTGTCCAACGTGATAGCAGCAGTCATCTCCTTAACTTCAGCCACTTAAAGATATTTTTCTAGGATATTTCAGATGCTTATCTTTGCGCAGGAATGGAGGCCAGTGCTGTTTTCGTTCCCTAAAGACTCTAGAGGGAGCCTAGGGGATTAGTTTCAGCTAGGGAACTCAATGGCTGAAGTTAGGTGAAATTAATCCCATTTTTATTGTCCATCCCCTGCTGTTGCTCAGACTCCAGTCGAAGACACTGCACACTCATTGACTCCAAAAGAGTTTCTAGTGAGCTAATAAAGGAAGGAATTTATGATTTCAGAAGAGGATAAACATCCAGATCCTTCCTCCCAGCAAACAGCCTTGAAAAAAACAGAAGGCAGGCAGCGGGGGACATGCTATATGGAGAGAAAAAACTTGAAATAGAAAGATGGTCCAATATTTCTGCGAGATGTCAGCAATTTTTAACTGAGCTTTGCCTGCAGATACTCAACTGGTTGGAACTAATCCATTTCCAGAAGAGGTGAATCAGTGTCTAGCAATTCACTAAGCCAGTTGCCCAAGTGCTGGTTGCTAAAAATCTGTGCTGGTTGCTAAAAATCTGCATTTCATTGCCTTGGTGAGGGTAGAGTCCACTGGCACGCACAAGTGCATCCAAGGAGGCAGCCCCAAAAGACCTGGTTGAGCTGGCAAGTGCAGGAACTGCGGCTGTCGAGCAGAACATCTCAAGCTGGAGCATAAACCTTTGTGGGTGAGGGGTGGGGAGGGAAAATTACTGTGTTAGCTAAAGAACAGTTTTATCACTGGGCGAGTGTAAACTGAGAAGGTTCAGACTGCAGTGAAAAATATGGTTCTTTTTCCACCAAAAGGGAGAAGGTCCCAAATTAGCCTTATCAGGCATAAGGAGAGCCAAAGCTTAGACCTTTACTTGAACACAGAGCCATATATACTTCCTTGTACATGATGTAAATTTTTTTTTCCTGAAATAAGAGGGAATCTGTATCACATGGATGAAGAAAAGCTCTTTTTTATTGGACTGAGTATACGGTCAGAGACTGCCGAGTTTTGCCACCAACTTACTGAATGAGCCTGGAGGGTTGTTCAGGTCGTTTATCATCCTAAGACACAAAAGTCAGTCAAGAAATTGAGCCCTTTGTTTAGGATTTGAATAACTTTAAGCCCAAAAAAACCTAAGAAAACCCCTTTCTGTGAGACTTCTTATGGGACAACCACTTCAGGTGGGATTCAACTTGCATATTAAGGCAGTTAAAATTAGAGATGAAATTCAACCTGAGATTCAGATGTCTAAAAGTGAAAGTGTAGTCCCTGCATGGGTTAATTTCTTCACATGAACTCAACATGAATAAAAGACTCTGGTCAGCTCTTCCTCCTGGTACAGCCATCACATTCCTGAAGATGGAAAAGAAGACATTATGTTCACAAACAGTGTTAAAAACAACAGCAAGGAGTCTTTTTGGTCTTCGTTCACTGGTGTGATGCTACTTAAACACAAGGATTAAGCTGTCTCACCTAAGGTTACATGTCTTAAAAGTTACATGTCCAGTCAAAGTGAGTGGCCTAAGCTCCCTCTTGAGTTGGTGGAGAGACACAGGGATTTCCAGAAGGTGTTGACCATCCCAGTATAACACCCGTTTTGGTTTCTGTTATCCAGTGAGCTAACGTGTGGGAATCATCCAGCTTTCTTGCAGCTGTGTGTTAGTGGCCAACGATGCATTTTCTTTCTTGTCCAAGGAGGGTTTTTAGTGCAGGAGACTCTGGATGGACTGTGGTTCCTGCATGTTTAACGTGACACCTCTCTCTAGCCTAATTGAGAGGAACATCTAAGGTCACGTCCAAAAAGTACCTCATTATTCTGAGAGGAAATTCACTGGTGGGATATAGTAAGGCACAAGTACTATCCTGATGTTCCTCTTAACCTGCTCTTTAAACAAACAAACTCATCTACTCTATGACTTTAGAGGAGGTCCCATGAGTTTTAATTTCCTTGGGAGGGATAACTTTCTGATGAAGGCTCTGGCCTTAGTCCAGAAAATGCTTCAGATTCATTGCTGAGTCTCCCATTTTAGCTGGTTACTTGGCTACCAAAAGGAGTTGTGCCAACCATTTCTCTCTCCTTGCTGAATAAGGTGTGTGTCCAACAGGCTTGGATAATGATTTGGCCAGGTCATTGATTTCTTGACCTTAGGTTTCACAGTATCTCCGATTCACCTGCTTTAAAGGGATTTACAGCCTTCCTTTGTATTAAGTGGGATTTGATTCACTTACATTTAAACATTTTATATTGGCATTGAGTCCAAACTAGTTCTGTAGGTGAGGTTGGTTCTTAGAAACCTACCACAGCCCGGGATGAGCTGCTCCCAGGAGAAGACCATCTCTCTTCGTGAACTCTAGAGGGAGCCTGGATGACTGCTTTCGAGCACACACGCACACAATTTCTAGGCAGCTAAATGAGGTGATTCAAATCCGGACATCTCTGTTTTCTATCTAGCAGTCTGTATTGCATTTCGCTATCTCAGCAAAACACAACATTCAGTCTTGGAAGCCCTGCAGCTCCAGTTGTGTTTTATATATGCTTGGGTGAGAGGCTGCTATGAAAAAATGAGGTACCTTAAGTGAAACCCAAGGGTGGTGGGGACTTTTGTGCACTGATGAAAGAACCCTATTGCCATTATTTTGCAATGAGGTAAGAGCCAGTAAACAGCAAGGAATGGCTAAAGAAAAATAAGAAAAAAAAGAAAAAGGGAAAATTCTTTAGAGCTTTCATGAATGTAAGAAAAATATTAGTCATATTTAGTTCTAGCCTTCTTCCTAAAAACAACCAAGTTTATCACAGTTCTTATATAGCGTTACACTTATTTAATTTTATTTTATATGTGTTTTGCCCCTGTCTGTCTATCGGCTTGTCAGCTCTCTCAGCCCCTGCCACAGTAACTTTTGAACCTGTTGCTCAATTTTAAATAAATGTAACAGATGGATGAAAGTCCGGTAAATATTAAGTTACTCGAAGTTTTGTGAAAATAGGTTGCTGAGTGGAGAGGAAAAATTCCAGGAAAGAGGCACCCCCGAGAGAGAGATTGCAATGTGAAATCAGTCACCAAAGAAACTATGGGATGGAGCTGCAGGAAGTTAAAGGTTGTAAGTTCTGCTGTTTGCAGAACTGCTTTTCTTTTTCTTTCTCCTTTGGTTAAAGCAGAAATAATTTCCCTATATCTGTCCCCAAGTTGAATAAAATTTACTTATTTTGAAGGTTGTGTAAGCTGTAATCATGCCACTTCATTGTGGTCTGCTGAGTCTGAGTGGGCAAAGTCTAATATAGAACGATGTTATAAAAGGAAAGAACCCCCAAATCCCAATCCTATAGTGAAATTTGCTCTAACATATTTTTAGTATTTCTTTTTAGTGGTCATCTACTTTTGCAATGGTGATTTCAGCAACTCAGCTTCACCCAGATGGAAGTTAGGAGCACATTTCTTGGGAAAACCTAATTGTAAAAGGTTTCCCTGATGCAAAGATTGTAATAGGAATGAAGGGAAGGGAATATTGAAAAGAAGGGAAGGGAAAGGGAAAGGAAAAATGAAAAATGAAAAAGGGAAAAGGAAAAGGAAACGATAAGAGGTAAAAGAGGAAGAAACATCTTTTAAGACTATATCTAAACTTCTCAGTGCTGTTCAGAATATTTCTTTTTATTGCTTTCTTTAAATCAACATAGACAATAAGGCTGGAAGTTTGTGATATGGCCAGGTTTGCTGTTGACACCCTGCTCTTCATGCTGGTAAATTCACAAAAGGCTAGAGAAAACCCAAACAAAGCTGAGAAGCCTGTTACAACAACACCTCACCAAGAACAATGTGTTTTGCTCAACGCTACAGTTGTGGCAAGATTTATGGCTCCTGCTCCAAGAATTTAGCTTCTTCGCAGATGAGTCAGGCAAAAAATGTCTTGCTTACAGATGGTGAGCAGAATCACACAGAAATTAAGTGACTTGTTGGGGTTATAAAAGCAGATTGTTATAGAGCTGGGAATTGATCCCAAACCACTTGAATCCTTGCCTGACGACTTAGAATAAGGTTGTCAATGAATTTTATCCCTATGCAAGTAGTGTCAAGTTTAAGTCAGTTGTCTGGATTCCTTTCTCCCGCATCAAAGAGCAATTAGGAGCTCTGGATGTTTTGTTTCACCTAGATCAGCCATCTATCTTAAGGTGGGACTGATGCTTCTTCAGTGACTGTTTATAAATAAGCACTCAAAAGATATGACCAGTATGGTACACACAAAAAGGAACCTATAAGTTTACCTTGGAGTGACTTCTTGCCACAGTACAAGCTTTTTTTTATATATTCTTCACTCTATAGGTTCTGTTGGACAGCCAAATCGCTCATTCAAACACTGTGGACAGCCCATTGCAGCTGAATTATTAATGCCTTAATAGACACCTCAGGATGAGCTTCCTCTTGATTAACATTAAATTCCTAAAAGTTAAGCATTCAGTATGTAATTCTAAACTCTTGGAGATGTTTAAGGCCAGGCTGGATGGGGCTTTGAGCAACCTGGTCTAGTGGGAGATGTCCCTGCCCAGGGCAAGGGTGTTGAAACTCAATGATCTTTAAGGTCCCTTCCAACATAGACCATTCTGTGGTTCTATGACTCTCCAAACCTTTCTCTGTTAATGCTTCAGCAAAGTCATCACATTCATCCAGGCTGTCTACAAGCAGAATAGAAAGCTGGTCCAGAATAAAACTAATTACAGTTTCTCGTTAATTAGTTTCAACCCAAGAGGTTTCTTGAACCAGCCAGAGGTGATCAGGGGAATGTCTGTGGCATAACTTACTCAAATATGTCATGGGAGGTCAATACTGAGCAGGTAGATGGGCAGAAGCAGGGTAAGACCACCACCTCTTTGGCAGTAGTGCAATTTATGCTTTGATAGGTTGGGAAGTGATGGCCAAGGAAATACCCATCTCTGGATCTAAGCACTCTGCAACCTGCAGAGAACGTTAGTGCTTGCGTTGCACCCACAAGTGAAAATATTTTCATAGTGCTCCGTGGAAAAGTTTAACAGAAGAGCAAAGAAAAAAGATGGGTTACATTGAAGAATACTTTTCTCAGTGTGTGCCTGGTCATCCCACCCTCCTCACCGTGAGCATCAAGTCACCAGGAGAAGAAGACCACCTGTTCCTCTGTGCTCTGAGAGAAAAAATCAGTTCAGGGCTGGGTCTGTATCACTTGTATAACACCATAAATATTTGCTGAATTCAATTACTCGTGCATCAATTGTTAAAAGGAAGAGAGAAAGTACAGGAGTCAACATTGCTTAATAGGAAGGCAAACATGATGCAGTGAGGAGGGAGGGAAATAGATTGGGGATTTTTTTCCTCTGTTAAGTACTTTTCTATAGGTATCTTATAGGCAAATGATTTATCTGACCTCAGCTGTGGCCAAAGTGAGCATCAAGTCATCTTTGGTGGCTGCTGGATGTACTAGACAGCAATTTGTCCCAAGTATCTTATGCAACTGTTTTAACCCTTTGGAAGTGTTGAATTCTTTCCTCATTGATATTGATCATAACTTTGTTGACATGTTTAACTTCTTGATGACTAGAGGTAGGGGAGATGAACCATTTGTCAACATCCCAGTTTCTTCATTGGTAAAAGAAGGCATTTCAGGGAATGTAACAAACCAACGTTCTTAAGGATTTGTTCCCCCTCATTGCTGTTCCTTCAAATGTCCTATGATGCTTCCATTAGGAAAGAGCTTGTCTGGGGTGGGTTAGTCCAGGTTATTTCCATGCTGAACATCGTGCCTGTATGAGGTGAGGTGGCAAGGCAGTACCTATGTCCTCATCAGCCAGATGGTTGCTAATAAACTTATGTATAATGAGTGAATTCAACATGCCTATCTTGCTCTGGGCACTGATTCATACCTTTTTCCTCTGCTCAGATGCTGCTTTTCATGAATTTATTAAGAACTTTATTATCCCTGAGACTCCCAGACCTGTTTAAATTGAAACTGTCTAGAAGGCTCCAGCGTTATCAAGGAAGGAACCTCCAGAGAAAACGGGTGAGAACCAAATGCTTTAATTTTTTCAGGAAATTTTGTTGATAATATACTCTGTGAGTGAAGAGAGAAAAGAGAAGGGAAAGGGACGGGAAGGGACGGGAAGGGAAGGGAAGGGAAGGGAAGGGAAGGGAAGGGAAGGAACATAAATGCTAACTGCTCATATAAGGCAGACTTAAGGTTGTTTAGGTGATATGATATAGCATGCTATGTTTTAATAGATTATACTTTGAGTTTAACCCTAAAACTTCAGTGCATTTTTGGCCTGAGCAAGGTTTTTGTGAGGTTTTAAAGAAAGGTTAGATAGATTCCCACAGATAGGTGGGAAGGGCTTAACAGATTTGGCCTTCGTTTGTTGATGACCCTAGGAATTCTAAGGATCCCATCTAATCACGTTTTCTAAGAAACAGGATTTGATCTTGGGGGGGATGACCCTCCTCCCCAACTCCACACACACACACACCCCGGTCAACAGAGGCTGGTAATATCTACAAGTCAACAAACTGTGTTTTAAGATACATATTTACGTAGTCACAACAGTCTTTTTTGCATAGGGGTATCAAAAAGAAGAATTAAAACTATTGTGATTATAAGTCTTTCAGAAATGACATAGAAGAGCTTCTACAGATGCCTCAGTAGGGCTTTTCTTCCTCTGAATGATTTTAAATTTTCTCTTATCAGGGGTATTTTCTCATGCTGGGACCTAAGGGGATCTCAGAGGGCACCAGACACCAAATTTCAGTCACCAGAGTTGTGCTCTGGGGGTCTGTGTTAAGCAGGTTACTCTGATCTACCTCCCGATGTGGACAAGTCCCAAGAAAACACCAAGTTTTGGAAAACTCAACCATGATTGTTGAAAAGAGACGAAAGCAGAGACCAGAGGCAGTCCCTAGAAAGGGTGGCACACAGCAAACTGCAGGCCTGGTTTCAAACATGAATTTGTTCATTTTATGAGAAAGACATCAGCAGAGATGTAGAGCTGAAGCTAGTAGAGAAGTTAGCGTGTGACTTTATTGTAGTAACCTTTGTCCCTCCTCACCCCACTCCTATATCACCTGCAATTCCTGTGTAATGACAAGGGTTAAGGATAACGCTGTGGAAGCCAAACACCGAAAGCTGATAAAGAGGAATTGCTTTTCCATCCACCTTGGTTCATTGAGTTCAACATCAGGAGAGTTCACGGATATGTGTGTCTCGGTCTCAGCTACAAAGAACCTTTGCTGGTGAGGCAATTTCAAAATATATGGGCTTTTACTCATGGCAAAATGTGTGTGAAATGACCTGTGTTTTAGGAAAAGCCATCATTTTTCCCACTTCTGTGCTTAAGATACCTTCCTGGGTTTTCTGAGGTATATCATGCCAGAGCTGCCCAAATGCAAGGACTGTTGCACTTCCTCAGAAGTAAATGCTATTGGAGGCTACTGAATCATTAAATACGAGGTCAGTTTACCTTGGAGTGGTCCTTTCTCATAGAATACCCAAATGGAGTATGGTTGGTGTCCATATTCTTCGCCTGTACCAAATGCAGACCAAGACAGGGTAGTGTAGTGCTCAAACTAAGCTGATTTGCATTGTCTTGCATCCTGGGGATGGCTGAGAACATGCTTAAGTGGTTGCTACCTTCAGTAACACCACCATGAGATTCACTATAACTTTCCAGTCTGTGATAGTTTGTGTACTGGTGGGTCCTCAGCAGCACCGAGTGCCTGAACTATCAGTTAATTTCCAGGGATGGGGCATCCACACCTTCTCGAGGCAATCTGGGCCAGTGTCTCACCACCTTCAGAGGTTACGTACCCTGAACAGGTCTCATGTCTGAAGTTAAATGACAAAATTCCCTCACAGGAAAGAATTTCTTCCTAAAATCTAATCTAAATCTTCCCTTTTTCAGTTTAAAACCATTACACCTTGTCCCGTTGCTCCACTCCAAGATCAAGAGTCCCTTCCCATCTCTCCTACAGGACCCCTTTAGGTACTGGGAGGCTGCTATAAGGTCTCCCCTAAGCCTTCTCTTCTCCATGCTGAACAACCCCAACTCTCTCAGCCTGTCTTCTTAAGAGATGTGCTCCAGCCCTCATATTATCTTCGTGGTCCTCCGCTGGAACTGTTCCAACAAGTCAATGTCCTTCCTGTGCTGGGGAGAGATGGACACAGCACTCCAGATGAGACCTCAACAGTAGAGGAGCAGAATCACCTCCCTGGACCTGCTGGCCACACTTCTTTTGATGCAGCCCAGGATGCAACCTACGAGATGTCCTTAAGTTTACTCTTTCCTCCAATACTGGTAAGGTTGTTTTCAGTTCCTACCAACAACTATCCTCCTTGCTGGCATGTCATTACAGGTCTTAGCCCTAAGACAAAAAAACAGACCTGCAGGTTGCAATTTCAGGTGATACGCCAACAAGGTGATACACCAACTGTGAGGGTGGTGAGGCACTGGAACAGGTTGCCCAGGGAAGTTGTTGATGCCCCATCCCTGGAAGTGTTTAAGGCCAGGCTGGATGGGGCTTGGAGCAACGTGCTCTAGGGAGAGGTGTCCCTGCCCATGGCAGGGGGGTTGGAACTTGATGATCTTTAAGGTCCCTTCCAACTCTAACCATTCTATGATTCTATGAAGTTGCTTGACCTTGAAGCATGTATTTCTGTCTGGCCAGCATCTGAAGCCTTGTGACTACTGCCAAGCCTGCCGTAGCTGCAAAGCTGTTACAATATTATGACAAGCACTTTTCAAATCCCAGGGCGCTTTATGAAACACGAGGAAGTTTATGGCCCACGGCGCCCCTTTCCCTGCTGAGTAGGATGAAAAAGAAAAGCTCCGTTGCCTTATCAGACAGGAATGAATGGATAGTCTGTTATTAGCTAACGGTCCCAAAGGCAAGAAGCAGTTAACAGTCAGCAAACTCCTACCGTGAGTACGGTACAGGCTGATGCCCCAGGGAAATTTTTTTTTCTCTTTAAACAGAAATTAATCATGCAGAACTGAAATACTTTCCTCTGTGCTCCTGCTCTGATTGCACAGACAAGGGGGAAAAAGCCAAAGGTTTAGCGGAATTCCATTGAAGGGGAGTGGAGGAAATCTCTCTTTAAAAGCTTTTAAAAATAGAGTGCTTTTCTATTTTCTTGTCACTTACAAAAAGCCCTGTCTGGCCCACCTGTGCCCTGAGGGAGGAGGGTTAGTGATGGCTGTAGGATCTCGACAGCCCATGGGAGGGATGAACCATGGCTCAGCTCCTGGTCCCCTTTGGAGGAGGGTGGTGACCACTGGAAGGCCCTGGAGGATCTCAGAATTTACTCACTTAATCAGAAGGAAGCTGGAAAGGGCTATTGCCTCCTTCTTCCTTTAGTTTTGATATGGGGGATGAACAGTTCTGGGTGTGAGCTAATCTATGAGTGAACGCAATAGAATCATAAGTGTGAAGGGATCTTAAAGATCATCTGATTCCAACCCCCAGCCCTGGGCAGGGACGCTTCTCACCAGACCAGGTTGCTCAAAGCCCCATCCAACCTGTTCTTGAACCCCTCCAGGGATGGGGCAGCCACAGCTTCTCTGGGCAACCTAATATTTCCTAATATTCAATCGAAATCTCCTCTCTTCCAGTTTGAAGCCATTACCCCTTGTTCTATCACTACATGCCCTTGTAAAAAGTCCCTCTCCAGCTTTCTTCTAATCTTCTCTGCTTTAAGAAGCTTCTTCAGGATCTACACTTGTTTCAAACCTCTTTCTCAAAGGTGTGTCAGGGTGGCAAGTGCTTTGCCCTTGACAGACGTCAGGACAAAATTCCTCAGCTTTTTGGGTTTTGTTTTGTTTGATGTAAAATTAAGAGCATTCTGGAAAACGGCCTCAGCTGCTTTGACCTGAAACATAGCTGTTAACTGTTGGAGCTGAACTGTGATCTGTTAATTGCAATAAGCTGTTTCTCTGCTGGCAGATATACCTTGCATAATGTCAAGCACATCATGGGCTCATAAAGAATGCACTTTTACTCTGATAGTAAAATATATTTCCATGTTTGGAAGGTTATCTATCTCACATTACCCTTTTGAAGTAGCATCAGCCCTCCCAACAAACCCCAAACCATTGGAATTGCTACAGCATAACCCTGCTTTCAGAAATTGACTCTAAAATGTATGCCAACACCCTGGAGGCAATAAATCCAGAAAGTCAAAGAAGAAAATATTTATCTCATCATTTTAACATCACAGAAGGGAAACTTCCTCTGTCATGTTCACTAGTGAGCAGAAGTCCATCTGGAGGGCTTTTGTTATTTCAGATCTTCTAAACAACTCCTCCTCTGTTACGTTAATTGCATTAATGGCAGGCTGATTTTAAAAATAAACTGTAGAAAGAGAGCATGAAGAAAAAGTCCACTTCAGAAGCATTTCCCACTCTTTCTAAACAGAGTTGAGGCAGGCCATAGAAGAACAAGGACTTCATTGGAGTTTGCTGGATGTGTTTGATGAGCTCTCCTCTTTTTACCCACCCAGATGCTCTGCAAAGGCTGAGCTTAGACAGCTCCATCCAGCCTTTGATGGATGCTCTCCTGCTCATCCTGTTATCCTATTGCTACGGGCACAGTTTTGTAATTGACAATCAAAAAAGTTACCTGTCGAGGTCCCCCAGAACTGAGCAGACAGCCTTGTTATTTCAAAGATAGTGTGAGAGCTTCAAACCCTTCAGAAAATTTTGACTTGTGCCTTTCTTCTGGCTGTGCCTGAGAAGGTAGATAAGGCTGATCAAAGACAAAATGAACTTGGTCAAGGACATGAATGGATGTAGGGACATGACAGAGATTTACATCTGGATCTGCTGAGTTGGAGGCCCAACTCTTCTGGACCTTCCTCTGCAGGGAGCAAGAATGTACTTAGAGGGACATAAATACGTGCTGTTCTTCAGTCCTGTTGGTAAAATAAGATGTGCAGCAGCTGGCAGAGATTGACCAAAATCTAGTTTGCCTGATGACTAAACACAAGATTTGTTTAATCAAATTCAAATAACATGGATGTTATTTTTTGATTTATAGATCTCCAGAAGTCTTATCCAAATAAAATAGCATCTGTCTCTCTCCCATATGTCAGCCAAATGCTCTGAAGAGTCGGCTGAAGATGTAGGAAGTTATTCATTGGTCACACTGTGACTCAGTATCACCTAGACTGGAACCAAACTGCAGCAGTCACTCAAAATTGCCTGCTGATTTCCAGCCGGAGTTTATACTGGGTCAATCTTTAACCTCTCTTTCCGTGCCAGCAATGACTTTCAGCATAAATGAATAACTCCTTTCCTGGTGGGAGTTCTCTCATGTATTTATATTCCCACTCAACCTTCATTTTGCTGGACTAAGCCTGTTACGTTGGCACACCCTTTGTTTTGCTCTCGTGTCCTTGTCTCCTGGTTGCGCACACGCTTTGCGTGCTGTTTTGCTCTGGGGTGACTAACCAAGTTTTTTTGGCTGGGACACTATATCCTGAGATTCAAACCATGCCCCTTGGTGTGGAAAGAACTGGGCATTCATTAGTATGCGCTCAAAGATAATATATTCATAGCGTTAATCACCCCTGACAAAACAGGCCATCCCTGCCCACGGTCATCCCAGGGGTTTTTTCATGTAGCTATTTTTATATCTTTTCATTGACCATGGCATTGGTAGGACTGGGAAAGAACACAGGGCAGGAGGTTCATAACTAGAACTGTCCAAGCAGTTGTTTTTCTGGATCGATCTGCACGAGCTTTCTTAAAAGTCAGTGCAGGGAGAAGGTGTTTCTCAAGGATATTCACCCTGTCTTAAGACAGGCATTCAAGACAGCTCAGGTAAATTTCTTGGTAGAGACTTCTCATTCTCCATTGGTGGCTACACAGTTGAGGTTAGAGGTGGGATTAATTTAATTCAAATTCAGACATCTGTCACTTCATCCGAGCTAAGGACTGCTGACTGATACTTGTGCAGTTATTGGTACAAATGACACACCTATATTCAAAAAAATAATTTCTGAAATCTCATCCAGAGCAAGGAAAATAGCAGCAGATGAGGGACAGAGCAGAGACGGAGACTCCATTGTCTCTCTGGGCAGGCTATTCCAATCTCTTCTTAAATGATGCATGAAAGTACATGCCATTGACTCATTCCAAGCAGTTCATGTGACGGTCCCTTAAAACAATGAGAGATAAAGATACAGCATGGACAGAGAGAAAACTGTTGTCCTTTGGTACATCAGTTCTATTTCTTTTCCTCCTGGAGTACAAGAAGCACCTCTTGTACTTTGTCTCAGAACATGGGCTGAAATGTTGTAAAGAATCCCAGTATGTCAATCCCTCCTCCCTCTCAGAAAAGTTGAGATGGTACTTTCTGGCTCTGAGTGGCTATTAATTGGGATATAAAATGTTCCAAGAGCCCTGAGGGCAACTACAACATCATGATACAAGTCTTACAACTAGGTTCTCTCCCTCCAAATGGGGTGGCTTCCCTGTATACATACAGGCATGTGTAGCCCATGCTATTCTCCTAGATGTGCATGGACCAGAAACTGTTTCCAAAATACAGTTATGAAACATAAATCCTCTTTTGGGGGGAGTTACAGAGCTTAAGAACAGTCACACAGAGCCCTTAATGCCAGTTGGCCTCCGAGCCCAGTCCGTGAAAATTTAACTTGCTAACACAGATACAGCCAGAGAGTGCAGAGCTCTGCAGGAGATGAAAGCCACTTCTCCACCCAGAGATTCTTCAGTGGTGGTATCTGGGCTTCTGCGGTTCCTGGAAGAAAATGACTGGCCATGTTCTTCTTTTGTGCAAGGCAGTGCCTTCTGATGATTCCTGCTGAGGTGCTCAGAAAGAAGGCATTGTCTAAAATAAAAATAAAAATAAAAATGGTGGCAAGGTGCCCTTCCATACAAAGGAAAGAAAGCACAACTTTGGCTTAACAGTGAATGCCGCCCCGTTTTCAGCAATGACTGAGAGTTGAAGCAGGCATGGATCGCAACTGGAAAAGACTGAGCTGTAGAGGCAGGGATCAACCACATTCTTTATCACTGAAAGGAAAACGAATGATGGGATGTCACCGGGGGATAGAGCAGCAAGTCAGGGTTGCACATGCAGCGATAGCTTCCCACAGTTAATTTTTGATACAAGGTCTCTTTCCGGTTGTGAACTAAAACTATCTTGTTTAGAGAACATTGACCTTCAGGCTACAAACAGCTGGTGGTTTTGTGGCTTCCAGGAGGGAAAAGCTTGGGAGTCCACATCCTTCTGGATTTATTAAAAAAGACATGAAGGAAAAGAGGTACTGGAGGCAGGGAGAAGGTTTCATCACACGGTCTCTCGGTGCAAGGATGTGTTTCTTCCTGAAGAAAAAATGATCCCACTCTCTCTCCTCTTCTTGACAAAGTGCTCTCACTCTTCTGTCTTGTACCATGGTGTGGTAGTGAGGTGGATGGAGATAGTTGGTTATTTTTTGGCCAGAGGCTATTTTTCCCCATCAGGCTCACTGTGTTGCCATAGTGATGGCACAAGAAGGGGAGAGGGGACCACTCTTTTTGGCAGCAAGGTGGACTTGTAGTTTTTTGCCAGATTGAAGTCTTAGAATAATGGAAATAAATGGCTTTCTCTTGACAAAAGTAGATGGAGATCAACAGCCAGGGGCAAAGGGTTAGATCTCTGCACGACTGCTCTGGAGACTGAAGGTGAAATGAAGCTTAGAGGGAAGAGACTTCCCTAGAAAAGACAGGAAAAAGTCTGCAGTATTTCAGATATATAACTGAATGGCAGAATGTTATGGAAAGTGACTTCATAAATGGGATAAAAAGGGATTAGAGAAAGTTCTGGAACATGAATCCAGTGGTTTACACAGCCCTAAGCTTCTGACCTCTCAAAACTGGTAGGTTACAGGCACGGGAAATGCATCTCTAGCCTTGTCTTGTTTCTTCTGTGTTTTCCTCCCTGCCTGCTGACAGAGAAAGGATACTGAACTCAATCACTTCTCTAGGCTTGATTTTCTTGATTTCAATTTGCAGCTCTGTAACAGTTCATAAAATTATAGAATGAGAGAATGATTAGAGTTGGAAGGGACCTTGATCAATGAGTGCCTTTCTCAATATGAAGACTACTGAGCTTTTTCCATCCACAAAATATCTCCAAGGGATGGAGATGAAATGAGTGCTGTGGGAGAGGTGGGTTTTATTTTCTGCAGTAACCTGTATTTTCCACCTGCAGGTTATAGAACAGGTTCATATGCTAAATATTGCATTGATTTGTCTTTTAGACTGAGTATCATCAGGAAAAGACCAAATATGAGAAGTTCATTGAGTTTTCTTCCTTTTTGGGCACTGTAAAAAAAGATGTAATGATGGGAGACTCATTTAAAGTTTACCTGAGGTCAAGCTCTATCTTGCTGTATCTGAAATTGTAAACATGCTTAGCTTAAAACCAAGAAACATTGTTAAGTTTGCTCTTGTTTCCTGTGGATAGAGGGAACAGAGGTTATGAGAGTAAGGGAAGCTATTTAAAAAGTCCAAATAAATTAGTTGTTTGTGCTCATAATGGTGTCAAAACCAGACAGATAGGTTGATCCTGTGGGTTTACCAACTCAGTCAACCTTATTCATCCTCAACAGCTCTGGTAGAAAAAGTCCCTGCAGCTTTGCACCTTCATCTGTGGTCCAAAGAGTTTACTTTGCCTGTCTTTGTCAAGATTTGCACTGCCGCCTCATTCAGAAGAAAAACTCCACTTGAGCAAAATATTTGCTTGATTCCACACCTGTGGTTAAACATCACCAGCTACTGCTGGACCTCTGCATGAATCTGGTTAGAGAATAATTTCTCCTTAGGTTGTGTTTTCCCAAAGAGTGAAAATAGACATGAAGTATTCTCCACATACTCTAAACTGGCACAATTTCAAGCTGTTCTGGATTGCAATAAGCATGAGTGCAATGCCTCCTATGAATTTACAGGCTCTGGAACAGAAAACACTTATAAGTGCTTAAGTCTTTCTTCTCTACATATATGAGTCTTCAGTTGCTCTATAGCTCAAGCAGTAGGAGGGCCTGTTTGTAGCTTCAAAGACCTTAAATTCACTCCTTGATGGTAGTTGTGGTTATAGGGATGTGGTCGTGGTTCACGACACAGCTATGCCTTAGCCATGATAAAGGGTAAATGTTGGCAGAAGGTCAGGCTGTGGGATAAATACACCCAAACAGCTCAGCAATCCCACTGACCAGAGCATTCACTTTGTTCCAGACATCTAAGACCTTCAAAGAATGGTCCCAGGATCTCAGGAAAGAAAACACTCCTCTGTCTCCTCTAGTTGCCTTCAATGTGGCTCCTACCCACACCACGGACTCCCCCACTGGCAGGACAAATAAAATCATGTTTTCTTAGCTCCAGCCTCCACACTCCCTGGGAGAATTCATGTGATTTCAAGGTGATTTGCAACAACTTTCATTTTTCATGTTCTGACAGCAATATTATAAACCTCATTTTTAACCCATGACAGACGTTTGTAGGGGTATTGCAGCTCTGGAAATCTCTGACCATCTTGGACTCATCTTTCCCACCTTGAACTCTCTTTGGAGAGATGATGTATTCAAGGGTAGGAAATTAACAAATATTTTGGTTTAATTTACAAATGACAAATGCATATTGAGTGTTTGATGAGGTAGGGCACTGTTTCAGTCCAAAAGGAATAACTAAAAAACACGATGCTGCAGAGAAATGAGGGCTATGTCCACAAGACCACAAGATGTAGTTGGCACATCATGAGAGATTATATGAGCATCCTTTGAGATTTCATAACAGATCACGTGCAGTTACATGTGGTCCTAGCACTTTGAACCACCAATAGATTGCCATCAAAGGTGGTAACACCTGAACACATCCCATTGTTGGTGATGCTCAGGGTTCACATCAGTCCTCAATCACAGATGAACTAGTCAATGCTAAGGGAAGGTAGAAGAAGAGAAGGATGATGCAGTTGACGAGGTACTACTCTGGAAACTGTCATACTCCTGCAAATGAAGGTATTAACATGTTTTAAGATACTGCCTTTGCCCTGCTTTGCCAGCACAACTGATTGGTTGGTCTCATCACTGGAAGTGCGAGTAGTTACTTTAAATCCCTCTTATCTTGTGGTCTCACTCCTTCTCCAGGTGGTCATTCATCTTCTTTCAAGTCCCACCTGTGGAGCTCATTGGCTGCCCTTGAGGTGTGACTTTCTCTTTGTTCTCAGTCTATAAAGCAGTTTTGATCACCATTGACTCCAAACTACCCAGAAGGTTTAAAACTAATGGAATCACTAGATCAATCATCCTAAGCCCTACTTCCACATGGGGCAGAGTTTCTCCTGGTGAGTCCTGCATGGAGTCTGGTAACAGCCTCATGAATGTTGTGCTGAACAGTACCTCATTTTGAGTTGAAAGCTCAACAGAGTAAATTTTCTCTGTGATGAAAGGAGAAGGTTAAGCTTTTTCACTCCCTCACACTGCAAAATACTTTCTAACTTTTTCTACAGTGCTACTGAGCAGCCCTGTTTTTTCTCTATTATTAGGTATAGTTTTACTCCTACCCACAAACTTTTTTTTTATTTTTTTTTTATTCAGATATACTTTAAAAGCTCTTTTAAATAGATCCTCTCAGACAGGAATCTTCTAGGCTCTTAAATGCCATTATTTACCTCTGTGCATCTCAAAATCTTGTACTTCAAGTCTTTGTTTTTCTTTTTTTTTTAATTCCTTTTTTTTTTTTTCATTTATTTTATATTGATTTTCTGACTCTTTCTGGTTTTAGTTTGCCATCTGTCCTTGTGAAATCACACCTCTTTAGGTATCTAATAAAAAACTCCCAGAGTTCATGTACATTTTTGATCTGCTTTTCCTCCTCTGAATTGATTTTACTCATTAATCTTTCCAGGCCAGAGACAAGAGGCTTTTCAGAAGTACCAAGGATATAAATGATGGGTTGAGACACTTCCATTTTCCTCTAAGGACTGTTATCAAGCGATGATCACTGATTCCTCAGAAACCACCAAATTCCAGTTCTGTGAGTAATTCGTCTTTATTAGGTAATGAGTTCCAAAATAACCAGCTTGTGTTACACGTGTGACCTTCCAATGCTACAAAGCGACCAGAAAGAAACTTCGATGATGCTTTAGCTGGGTTTCCATCTTTCTTTAAGGGTGGGGAGGAGCAGCTGACACATTTACTCCCTTTAGGTGTTATTCTGTTAGAAAGAAAAGCTTTCAATTCCTCGAGTGGGCATTTGGCTGCAGTTCCTGCGCTGGTGGGTCACAGGTCCAACCAGATGTCTTAAACACGCAGAGAAGAAGCTACCATGGGTCCCACTGACATATATGGCATGGGATTTTGTTGCCCACAAATGAGCATGCCCAAGGTATACCCATAGACTCAAAGTGTATGAGAAACCTACAGAAGGTAGGCAAGTGAAGCTGAGAGCTAAAAGCTCCTCAATTTATCCTGGTGGCTTTCAGTAAACATAGGCTTTAATTTGAGGGAAATCAGCCCTATGCTTAATGTGTGGAAAGAACTGCGCAGAGTCCTTCTTGCTTATGAGTCAACCAGTTGCAGGATCTACCCTGTCTTTCAGAATTTGTTCATATCTCCAAGCGTGTATTTGTTTATTTTCCAGTGATCCCATGGGATAAAGTTGCCTCCTGATCAGGAGATACTTAATGCCTAGCTTCGGTCTTTGTGTTTCTCCTGTCTCTTCACATTTCTTTCATCGTGCTGGTTTTGTTTGCTTTGGGAAAACTGCAAAACAGCTGATCCAAACCCCATGAAAGCCAGCATGAGCCTTTGAATGGGCTTTGATGGGGTTTGGATTGATCAAGTGAGAAGTAATGGTAGACTGACAGATTCAGCTTTGGCAGTAATCCTTTCGGTTGAAATGCCTGCCTGAACTCTTGTTGTAATGTATGTCAGTTGTCGGTTGTTTCTAAGTCTTTTTACTTAACTATTCAGAGTCGAACAAACAGCTCTTGGAAGGAAAACAAAGACAACAAGCTATTTCTCATTCTTTATTGCAAGTAACTGCATTACGTTAGCACCCAGTGGCTTTGCTGAGTCAGGTGCTGCAAAACACGGACTCAGAAATGCGGTCTCTGCTGAATTCTGAATCTCTGACGAATTCCTCAACAGAGAATGTAGCATTACGCTTGGTCCCCAGCTGGGAGCTTGAAATACAGAGGGATTAAGTCACTGTTCTTCAAGGAGATGCTGGTTTAAGTCTTTCTAACAAGGTTAATTAAGGAAAACAAATAATTACAATAGTCAGTGGAACAACCCAGGCTTTTCTTTTCCCCAGACAGAGTTTCTGGGAGTTTGGTGACTCAATTATGGGCAAGCTGGACCTTTCTGGATACTTTTGGATATAAAATGACTGTGGACTTGTTTGGTAGTATATCCTAGTCCATCCTAGGAAAAGGAAAGAGCATGGGGTAAGCAGTGAATAACCAGTTATTCAGACATGGTTGATGGCACAGAGGTGCTGAATTTACATATTTCTGAGCTTTTTGCTCTCTGATGCTTTCATTAAGGGTGTCATGGCAGAAAGGTGGTGATAAATTTGCAAACAGAATCTGCTGATATTCCCCATAATCCCAAGGGGAGGGACACATTATGAGGGAGTGTAATGATAGGATGAAGGGGAATGGTTTTAAACTGAAATAAGGGAGATTTAGATGAGATGTTAGGAAGAAATTCTTTCCTGTGAGGGTGGTGAGGCACTGGAACAGGTTGCCCAGAGAAGTTGTAGCTGCCCCATCCCTGGAGGGGTTCAAGACCAGGTTGGATGAGACTTTGAACAACCTGGTCTGGTGGGAGATTTCCCTGTCCATGGCAGGATACTGCAATTGGATGGTCTTCAAGGTTCCTTCCAACCTGAACCATTCTATGATCTGACTTTCTTTCAATCATAAAGTCAGTTAGAGAGGTGATATGTAACCAACTCTCATTCTGTGTTTACAGCAGGGTGGCAAATCTTCTGTTTGTTCCTGGAGGTCCCTGTGCACTGTGAAGTGCTTGACTTCCCCACTGTCATTGTCATATTGGTCATGATTATCAAACGGGTCCTTCCACAGTGATTACAGCTGAACTGTGGTCATAATTGGCATTTTGGAGGACTTGGGGTTGTTTATAAGGCCAAAATATAAAGAAGCACTGTCATTGTCAGAAGATATTTGCCTCCCTTGCCCTGTACTTTTACAAGGATTAATAAAGCCAAAGTTCATTTGTAGCAAGATGAATGGCTTCAAAGGGTTCCCAATAAAAAAGCACAAGCTGCATATTTTAGCGGGAGGTCTGGAAGAAATATAATTCCCTCATCTTAGACCTCCAAGTGTGGGTAATTGTCACACTCCAAAGATTTTAGATAGGGATATCTTTTGCAGTTCTTGTCCAGTCAATAGACCTACAGCTATTATGCAATTTCCCTTCGCTGTAGGTTTAGTTTGTTCTGTCACAGCAACAGAGGGAATTTTTCTAGAGCATCCATAAGGGAACAGCTAAGCTTCAAAGCACAGCATTTACTTGGCAGAGAAAAGTTATCCTAATGAGAATAGAAAGTGTGGAGAAATTTTCCAGGCAACATTGCAGAGACACACTTATTCACCGAGTCCAACGTACTTTCTTCCAAACATCTCAAGATGAACTTTTCTTGAAACTGTAGAACTTAGAAGGCAGCAAAACAGAGAATATCTACTCTAGATATCCCAGAAGTGACATCTAGAACTTATCCTAGGTGGCATGAACTGCTCAAGACATGTAGAAAGTAGTAAAGCAATGGCAGCTCCTGTTTAAGGACACAGGTTTGAAGATGAAGTTCTTCCTCCACTTTGCTCCTCCAAGAAAAGGCCTCCATGAGATTTCTGCATGTTTGGAAATCTGGAATTTGGCCTTCAGGCATTGAAAGGGGTGTTACAGAGGGGTGACCATTTTATCATGCCTCTACGTGTCTGTATGTTGGTTTGCCACTAACTGATACCCTTAGGCTCTTACTGTGTCTTTCCATAGCAGGAAAAGAGACTAAGGATAGGAAAAGAAAACTTCAGTATGTTATTTATCTAAACATGTGTTTTATATGAACTATCTACACATTTCAACGTTTTGCATCAAAATCTTGAAGGGTACTACAAAACAAGCACAAAAACCTCAATGACCACAAAAGAAAACAACAACATAGCGTCGTGTTTTCTTCTTTCATCCCGTTTCCTTCCCTCCAGCCACAGAAAGAGTCTAAATTAATTTATCGCATCATTGATTTCATAGCACAAGATGAGAAGTTTTCATGTATCTGACATCTGAAAAATAACTTCCACCCACTGGAGTGGGACCCCGCAGTCCATCCACTGATGTGGTGAGGATAACAGGGAAAAGGGAGGCAAGAACTTGAGATATTGCCATCATTTTTTTTTTTATGAGGACAGAATTCCTGCTCTAAATCAAATCCATGCACACTTTTGAACTCCAGACTACTTTTGTTCAGCACTCAGGTTAGTGAGAGTTTTATGGCGACCTCAAAGAGATGAAGATCTAGCCATAAATGAGTTGTCTTACTTTTTCCAATTATGGCTATTTCTATTCTCACAGTGAAGACCCCAAAAATCTTCTCAAAAAAACCCTGGTCTCCTGAATTTCCATATTGGATTTCTGCAAATATAGTCTCAGTCCCAACTAGGAAACACTCTCCAGAGAACTTGTGCCTGAGTGTGACTGGTTTATTAGGATATCATGAAATATACCCCTAAAACCTGCTAGCTTGGGAAATGGAAAGTTGGGCAAAGTGTGGAATGCGCTGTGCTTGAACCTGTTCCAGTAGTCTTATAAAATCCTAAATGGTGTGAGGAAGGTAACTAGGACACTATTTTTCATTGTCTTTTGCACTACCAGCACTTCTGCAATCAAAAAGTGCTGGGTAGCAGGTCCAGAAGAAGCCAAAGAACCTCATTTTTCATATGAAACTCTTTGTCAAAGGCAGCATGGATGCTAAATGTTTAAAGGGTTTCAAGAGGTAGACAAAGCTAGAAAAGTTAAACACCACACAGGGCTCTTAAATAGAAAGATACCTCATTCCTAGTCAGGGGAAGGGAAGATACTGGGATTTTTTGTTCAAGCAGAAACTCAAAAAACCATCCCCTTGAATTTGCTTCAGTGACTGATCTTAGCCAAGAGTACAGGCTCAGGCTCTGCTTTCTTATTTGTTATGAAGCAAATTTCTATTTGCAATTTCATTTTTTTTTATTGCAGTAAATACCATGCAATTACTGAGAAAAAAAAAATCCCAAACAACAGTCCTGCCCTCCTTTCTACCCCTGGCCATACGTTTCCAAATTGTCCTTTATGAACCCACACAGATTGCTAATCACTTTCAATCAGATCAGTTCTCCATCTGAATTGCTGCAAAACAACTCAGACAGAGGGCTGGGCCCTATGGCTAGCAATAAGTCTCCACGGGGGACAGTAAAGCCATTATTTTTCAGGAACTGAAGGAACCTGGCTCAGGTCAAATGCTCATAGTGCTAAGATCCTTCATGGGTAATACCAGATGCCTATAAAGTAGATGTCTCCATTTGAACGAGTTGCATTTGACTTACTTTTGTTCTCCACGGAGGAAAATAAAGCCTTATAGAGAGAAGTTTGTCTCGTGCAGACATCTAGAGTGGGACTGAGTTGATATGTAGGAACCTGTGATGTCTGAGATCACCGTGGGATCCAAGACATCTACACTGGGTTAACAGGTGGTAGACAGGACAGGAGGAGATGAAATCCTTGAGGACAAGAAGACTAAGGTCAGGAAAGCTCACCCTCAGGGCCTGAAAATATCACTGGACACTTTTAGATTGGATGAATCATTCCTTACAGGGACTATTTCTGGCCCAGGATAGCTGTAGTGTCAAATATTGGAGTTAAATGAGAAGAAACTTGCCTAGTCTGTATTAGACTTCCAGAAATCTAGTGCCAGGACTCATACAATTTGACTTCTGTCTCATAGGGCTGCCCCTCAAAGTCTCCTGCTCCTGATGCCATCTCCCACACATCATCTATTGATAGGGAGAAATCCCTATCAATCCCAACCTTCTATCTTGGGACCTGGAAGGTTTGTCCTAGGACTTTCTCTCATTAACTTCCAGACTTAGGACATGGCTTTGGCAGAGTCCAGCCTTACACATTGCTCTTCTGAGTTCTTATCCTAAGCCTAAGATATGAGGATATGACCCTGCAGAGGAATGGGAATCGAATACTTTTAATTTCTCATCCCTGCCATTCTGCTTCTCTAAGAGGATTTCAGATGCAAACAAAAGAGCACTTTAATCCTCAGGAACTTGAGTACTGCTGCGGAGCTTGGCTGGCATGAGGCCAGAAACTGTTCATCCTGCAGTGGAATAAAATTGACTGCCACCAAGATCTGTGGAGGCTTTCACCTGCTTCAGACTCATGATTAGAAGGAACCTCCTGGTTAACTGAGGTCAGAGATTACAGCGTTGCCTGTAATTTAAACTTCCCCAGGAATTTATCAAACTGCATCTTACATCAAGATGGATTTTTTTCTTCCTCTTGTATGTGACATCCACACCTTTTTTTTTCCTGGTGAAACATAATGTAGCTTCATTTTTTATTTTTTATTTTTTCTGAAAGACATTCTGATTTTCAGGCAAACTGGATATTTGTTATGAAGTGCTTGATAAGACATTCACTGGAGCAGGATACTGAAATAATGTCTCCAAGTGGCTGGTCGCAGGGATTGATGTATTCCTTTGTTTATTTAGCACTACCATTAGTAAACAGGAGAAAGAAAAAAGCATTCCTATGGGGGCATTCTTGTGGGGCTGAAGTGGAAATGAAGAACAGCCTCAGATGAGAAAGATGCCACAGAAACAGATGTTATTATCTTCAGAAAGAATTTCACACTTCAAATATAGCAACAGCAAAACCAAAGACCGATGGGGATGCAAAACTGTTGGTGTTTTGCCCCTTTTTTTCTCCCTTCATCCCTCAGTTCCTTGCTTGCTTCTACCTCTGCTTTGTACCTGTACCCCAAGGGTACTGCAAAAGGGTAGCTGAGTTATTTGCTTGTACACACCCAGGTTTTCTAAAGAATGCTGTCTGTAGTACCTGAGAATATCTGCAGTGGGGGTGGGTTGGTGTTGGGGAAGACCTGACAAACAGTTTTGAAAGAGAGGAGGAATTTTGGGCTCCTCTACAGAAAATATTCCCAAATTAGTTCCATTAAAGGACTTGTTCTCAAGATTAGCCTTGATTTTTTCTTTGACCCAGTGCCACTGGCCAGGTTTACTATGAGGTGCTCCTGCTGAACTTTAATAGCAGCCAAAGACCTATCACAAAAAGCAAGGCAGGTGTTTGAGAGATACGGATCCAGACCTCTGTGGGTGTAAATCAGCAGAATCTTTTGGATGAGGCAAAGGTGTTCAGCTGGTATCTATCAGCTTAGTCCTTTTGAGGCTGGTGGAGGCGAACTGATGTAGTTCAGTTGGAGAATCTGACCCAAGATATTGTTTAAGAATTATGGGAAACAGAGACAGCTTCAAGACTGAGCTGTGGGGTTGGTCAAACCCGAGGGCTCAAAGGAAAAGGACAAAAAAATCATCAGATGCTCTGAGAGTTGGCTGTTAACAGCTGTCCAGGGAGGGTTTATTCTTATTAGAAACTAATAGTTCATATTTTTGGCAGCTTTTCTGGGAAATGGATATAGTCCACTGCTCTTTTAGCAGAGCAGAGGAGTGATAAAGGAACTGCTGTGTGAACGGTTAAAGAGACTAAACCAGTCCCCGATTTCTGGCAAATGCAGAAGCCAGTTCAGGGGGCTTGGACATCCTACAAATACTTTGCTTTGCGAAAGTTTTGTCCAGAACTCCTAGGTCTTGGCCATGTGATGAGCTCGGTAGGACTCATTTGAGTGAGTGTACCCCTCTGAAAATTGTGAAAGGGCTGCTGTGTAGTTTTGTACAGCTCTTTTCCAGGGTGTGACAAGGCCATAAAACAGCCAGAAGAGCCCACATCTTGGCTCAAAGTTGGAAGCATTCAAGGAGTTTCAAAATTTCTCTCTTTTACTTTTTTATCTACTTAGGAGTTGGGTAAGACCCCTCCCCTCTTAAAATAAGTCCTCACAGAACTATTTCCATTTTCCTTCCCTGCTGAGAACTGCCCGAATCTTTATGTGCCTGAAAATCTATCAACATCCATGTGGAGGGTCTAAATAAGTGTTTAGTCTAAGCTAGGCTTCCTTCCAAACAATAGAAGGGTCCAAAAACTTGGCAGAGAAATTTCCAAATCTGAAGCAGGCTCTTAAGATATTAGTTTTGCTTATACACTGAGATCATTTTCCATTTTACGTGTGGTCTTGCAAGAGTTAACTGTGTTCATTGCTGATAAGTTTAATGGTCCATCTTTTATTCTATGCAGTGCGCTGCTTGTGGAGGTAGAAATTCTGTTCTCAGACGTGCATTTATCTGAATTATTTAAAAAACAAAGCCAAAATGTCTGGCAGAGGTCACCTTGACTGCTCTGAGTTTTACCTCTTCCACATTGCACAGCGTGAGCTGTGCCTAATGGAATAGACCATTCCAGCTGGATTGGAGTCTGTTAAAAGAACAATTCCCTACATCTGCCTTTTCCAGCCTGACATAACAATAACTGACAATTCAAATTAAGATGACTTAGAGCTGCAGCTCCTTATGACGATATCATTGACCAAAGTAGGTAGAAACGTTCAGCCTTCAGGTAATTGCTGAGGTGTGATGGGTTGCCACATAAACCTCTGTTTCCTCTTGCACCACCCTTGTAGCACCTTGATCACCCTGGTCTGGTAACGGTGAGCTCTTTTTATACCAGGTCCTAGGACTCAAAAAATGATGACAGTTTTCTTTTGAATGAACTTTATCTAGGCAATAGAAGGAATTCTATGCCTGCATGGGACTGGGAGAAGTTTCCTCTTTTAGATTTGACTCTGGGTAGCAAAAGCATTCTAGACCTGCACTTAGGTAGGTGTACAAGAAGAGCAGGAGTTAGTATTCATTATGGGCAAAAGCAAAGGAATAGTCATGAAGAGGAAAAGCCTTGCTGGCAATCTCTTCCTTTTTTCCCCCCTCCTCTTTCATAGTTCAGCCTACTTTTCCAAACAGAAGCAAGCAATCAGAAGAGATAAAGGACTTGTGTCCAGGAGAATGACAGAGAACTATTATTGCAGCCTATTAAAGTATCTCTTGGTATTGGCAAAACATCAGTTTATTGACATTTGTGCTGCTTATTATACATAAGTTCTCTGCAGGCATGTTTTTTGGGATTGCAGTGCCTTACCTGATATTTAATCAAAGTCTTTGAAGTCAAGTCAGCCTGATCTCATTTCCATCTCACCGCAAATTCATCAGCATCCAGTCTCAAAGCATCCAGAGCTGCCCTGAACCCATCCATTCCCATCTAAACAGACTACCACAGCAAAAGGCTTTATTGCCTTTTACCATTTTCCTGAGTCAAAAGTGAATCACTCCTATTTTGTTTCATCAGCTAAAAGAGTTTCTGCCCAATTTGCTAACTGAGCACCCTATTTTCCCCCTACTTTTACCATGGCAAAGTTTGTCTGATGGGACATCACAGAGATTCATGTCGTTTCACATTTTAGTGTCTGTAAAGTGATTGTAGATCTTAGGACTTCAAGTATATGGAGATATTCCTCTGTACATCTGCATGTCCTCTGTGAGCCTGCCATCACTTTCCAAGAGTGCTTTTTCCCCCCTCTCATTTGTGTCGAACAAATGTCAAGAGATGCCATGCTTCAGTAGAAGCATTTCATAATTGAACAGTGATAAACGCAGATCAGAGCTTTGTTCTACATCAAGCATAAAAAAAGAGAAGCATTTTCTCCCAGAACTTCCTTTTCTCTAAATAATAGATATTTCTCCCTTTATTCATATTTATTTAGTTTCCTTGGGACTTATTTATAAGCAGAAA
>VXBW01007085.1:41875-101480 GCA_013400375.1 Thinocorus orbignyianus
TCTCTCTCTCTCTCTCTCCCTTCCTTCCTTCTTTCCTCCCTTCCTTCCTCCCTCCCTTCCTCCCTTCCTTCCATCCTTCCTCCCCTCTTTCTTTCTCTCTTCTTCACTCCTGGCCAGCGATCCTATCAACATTGCTGATTTTTCTGTCCTTGCTATGATTCCCAGGGCAACAAAGTCCTCAAACTCCTCTTCTAGAATCCACCATTTGGTAACAGGAACCCTTCAAAAATCATCAGTCATCAGGTGGCAGTCCACAGTGCCTTGGGAATTTCTCTATTCTCAGTGTAACATCCTCAAATTCTTCCTCAATTGCTTTGATCTTTTTGCCGTTCTGATAATTACCCTCTGTGAGGAGATCAAATGCTTAACAGATTATTAGCATTACTCCTCAGGTACTGTTATCCAGTTTTTAATTGATTAAAGTGTTTAGCTTATGTACTCCTCTTATTGATTTTAACTCAGTGTCGGAAACACTGAATTTTATCCCCTAAGCTTTGCCTGCACGTGGCTTTTGGTTTCTTTTAACAGTAGCATCACCAGTTCTGGCACCTCTGTAGGTCCTGTCAGTCTGTACAGCTTAAAAGCCTCATTTATTTCCAGTCTGCTGCAGTACCATGTGTTGTACCTACGAAACATTTTATAGTTCCTCTCTTCCCCTAAGCACATTTTCGTGATGCATTTTACTTCTGGCACTGTGCAGTTCAGTTATCACTTAGAGCCAAGGAAGCTAACAGCTCTCTAGTACGTTCATTGCCAGAGTTTTGAGAGAAAATAAGAGCTTTTGTATAACATAACGGAGTAGCTGGTTCCAACTGACTCATACTAAACTGAGGTAAAGGCTGCACCACACACAGATGATCTAAAAATAATGACCACGAGAATCTCCGACAAATCAGTCATGCAATTTCCACTGTCAGTTCCTGGGGCCTCAAAATGCTGGCCTGCAGGGTGTAAAACTGGTCCAGGCTCATTGCAAAGCACTTAGAAGGTCAGACATCAAAAGGACAAACTCTCTTGCACCACTGTCCCCTCTCAGAACAGTTTCCTATTACGTAGACACAGGCGGTCTTGGGATATTTGGACCAAAAATCCCAATCACAGCACTGCTGTGGAGAACTTCTGGTCCATCTTCTCCTGTCTCACCAGAGCTGCAGTGAAGAGGTCCTCTTCTGAGTGCATTTTGGCACGTGCCAGACTTTATCAAGTCACCCAGTGGGAGTCTGGGCTTCCCTTTCCCTGTTCTCAAGGCTGTCCTACAGAAGACTTCTGAGTAGATCTCTCTGCTGTGGTCATGACACACCTGGTGCATGCTGTGGGCCATGTAGATGATGGTTGGAAGCTCCCTCATATGTTCCTTGAATCTTTCTGGCCAGGTGGACACCACACTTCACGACAAGGTTATTCAACATGATCTGAAGTCCCTGATCACCAGCCTTCTCCTTGATCCTACTGCAATGGTCAGAGCATAGAAGAGGGTGAAAGAGAATCTCTGCCATTTGGGGGATTTCATCTCTGTTAGTTTGCAGGGCAGGAACTCAGTAGGCGGCAGGACAGCCACCCACAGCGACTGATGATCCTTTTGTCTGTTCAAAGGAGGATTTGAAATAACACCATCAGTATGTCAAGTTCCCTGCCCTTCTCTTGTCTAATTTCTGTCTAACCAGGGGCTCTGAAACTTCTCCAGAAATCTGCCTTCAGGTTCCTATCTACACTGTTTTAATGGATTGCTGAGTTTTTGATTTATTATCCCAAATGTCTGGCCAATGTAAATGTTTCCTTTCTGTAAAGCCAGCAAAGATTTGTAATATGCCTACAAATAATACTCCAATCTGACCACATCAATGAGATGGCAGTAAATTACACAGAAGAAAGCACAATCCACACTCTAGTATATGTTGTTGTGTATAATTCTATGTTGCTCATATAACTCACAGTGTGGCATTTGTCTCAGCCTGAAAATGGCTGTACCATCCAAGCACTTTGTCCCCTTTAAATGACGAAATTCCCACCCTTATTAATCCTTTTTATTTTTACAACTCAGGCACAGAGGAGTTATCTCATCTGATAGCAAAAGGTTGTCATCATCAGGAACATGAAATTTCCTTTCTGGGGACAATGTACTGGACATCTCCAAAAGGTTATCTCTTCAGTGCTCAATTTTGCAGCTGGCTCATATCCCAAGAAGCATTTTCATGGAAAAGTTTACGGGAATTTCTTGTTCCTTGATGATTCTTTAACGTGTTCTGCAGAAGGTGATCTTCTCACGGAGTGCTAAGTGTACAGTGCAGTTGAACTTATTTTGGGGATAAGAGGATCACATTTGTCAGTGCTTGTAATGACCTTTATTTCAAGGCAGAATTATCAGTGAATGGTGGAAATTCACTAAGACCAAATTGATTAATCTGAGGTTTTTCAAATCTTGGACCCTAGGGTTAGATGAGTTATTCCTCCCCTGGCCTTTCTTTTTTTTTTGGCTTTTATTAAGAACAAACCCTCTTTTAACCGAAGAGATATTTTGAGGTTTCAAGGAAAATGTCTGAAAATGTGTCACTAGTGGTCCTACAGCTCAAAAACCCTAGCTGACCCAAAATTCCTCCACATATACAAAACAAAGCTGTTTTCTGCACAGTGGAAACCAGGATATCTGCTCTGCAGTATATTTCAAGACTGGTTGATTCTTATTATTATTTTTTCACTGAATCAAACAGGAGGTTGCATGTGAGCTTCTACCTTATAGAGCACCAATGGCTCCTCTGGGGCTGGAATTAGATTCTTCCAACTGAGAGGACCAATTTATCTTAGTTGGAGCCTCCATAAATCTTCCTCCATGTGATCTCGCTGGCCATTAATGAAGTTGGAGCTCTTACCACAGCTTTTCTCCAGGTGGGAGAAGTTGTCAAGCCTCTGCCTCTATTTAGGTGCTGATTTTCAGTAAGTCCTTTAGATGTTTGTAAGAGTTTATCTCAAGTTTAGCTGTTAATGGCACATGGGGTGAAAGCCACAAGATGTCCCTACATGGATGAAGCCACAGTCGTAACACTTTACTCTCTTGCCTTTGGGAGATGAGATGGAAAACTCAGCAAGGCTAAGAATTCATGTCACATGAAATCAACCCCCAAAAGGCCATGGACACAAGCTGATTTCCTCTGTGGCTGAGCAACTGGTTTTAATCATCACAAGGCTGTTTCTCTCTACACTGAGGCATCAGTTTCATTCCGCAGGTGCCTCACAGCAGTTTTCCTCCTGCAAAAGGAGCAGATGAACAGATCTAAGCAGATGAGTCCAGATCACAGTTCTGTGGCTTGGGCTCTTCTCCAGTTATTATCTTTTCTCAGACAGGGTTTTTCTGAAGCCACAGAGGGAATCCCATCCAGCCCCAGCCGGCAAATGCGGGCATTTCCATGTTTAGGCGACCTGATAGCGTTTCTCCCAGAGCTCAATGTAGAGCTGAGGAATCAGGAGAATGCTGCAGCAGGAATGTTTTTAGATCCCTTTTATTGCCAATAAATGAGTTAGACTTTGTCCTGGGCTGCGTATCTGTGATTTAAATGAAGAAGGAGGGATGATATCCAAACAACCCAGAGTGATCTGTGCAGGCTCTGGATCTGTTCGTATCCAACTGGAGAGGTCAGGATTAAGCAAAGGAGAGTGGAAAACAGACCATACTCTACCCTTTCTTCAAATCTTGAAGAAAGTAGCTGGATCAACATGTGAACAAAGGTGTAATCCCTTATTACAGTTGTGGCACTAGCATTTTTTCAATGAGCAGATCTCTTAAGGTGAAATGTTCTGTAGGATAGCAGATGGTAGGAACATGTCTGAGGAGCTGGGGGCATGTTCAGCCTGTAAGACCCTCTCATAGGGGGATTTATGATCAGGGTGTGTGCCAAAGCCAAGTGTGCAAAGCCATGGTCTTTCTCCACTCCAGGACTTCAGGCACTGGATCCAGTAGAAAAGATCTGAAACGGACACATATGATCATGGAGCAGAGGAGAATGTGATTCTGCCCTGTAAATACTGGACTCCCTACAGGAGACAGTGAGGTAGGAGTCAGTACAGAGTGCCATGCTGGAAGCATGACAAGACATAGGACATTTAAGAAGCTTTTTCATCTCAGTATGACCTCCATGGAGCAATTTAAGGTAAGAAGAACAAGCTAATCCCCATGGGAAGCAGGGTTACACCCATGGCCTGGTTTCTGTTTCAGGGATGTCTCTGAGGCATGGTTTCCCCTAGAAGCTCGTAATAGTTCTCCTCTTTATTTCTGGGCCAGAGAAACTCCTAACCCAAACACGGTCCGTTAGCATAGGGCCTCTGTGTGTGTGTGTCTTTTCTGGACCTCCTCTTGTTTTGGGCTGTGCTGAAGATCAAATTCACTATCTCCCAGAGGAAACCAGCTGCTGCTTTCAGTACCCTGTCCTCCATCATCCCTTTGGTTCCAACTGGTAACAAAGGTAAATGACTCATGGGGTTGTCAGTTCTTTATAGAAAACAGATTTTCTTCAAGAAGTGACTCAGAGTGTCCGCCTCAGTATTGAACAATGGGGCCAGTTACCCAGCAGAGCCTCACAAAGCAAACAGCACTGAAACCAGAACTCACTGTCCTGTCCTGTCCCATGTTGGCAGAAATATTATTCCAGTAGTAGCTCCACCAGACTCAAAGACAAAACTGTCAAAGACCTGCTTTTAGGGGCAGCGGTTAAACTCAGTTATGGCATATGGATATTGTCAGGAGCAAAGGGTAAAGTCCTATAAACTCATGCAGGGTGGTGGGAACTATTGATTTTATGTCTATATTATCAGAATTCTGTTGTTAGTTGCAAGGCCAAGTTAAATTCTGGCTGCTTTAGTGATCTCCAAGTGCTATCAGCCAACTTTTTAAGACTTGGACATCTAATCTGGGCTGGATTCTTAGTGAAGGGCTCGGTTCTGCTCCTCTTACTCTTGCCAGATGGGCCTTTACTCTCTACGTAGCTCATTTTGTATCTTTATTTCTGTACTGTATGAGTAGGTAGCACTAGGTTCCTCCAGTATCTTCTGCTTTCTGGTATTAACATTCTGAGGACAGGGCCGGGAGATACCCATCCAGAAGTGTTTAAGAACAGGCCATCCTGGTTAATGGTAGAGTTTCCTGGGATCTAGCTGATCTTTGTGAGAGGGCGATAACGTTCCCATTTCTTTTTATCCTTACTCTGCATTTGTGCAGTCCAAGGTAGACCATAATTTTGGTAATCATAAGAACTAGGAATCCATGTGGGCCATTGTGTTACTGGTTTCGGAGCTGAGCGTATGAGGGCTTAAAGTTTGAAAAATCATCTCACACAAATGACTGCTTTTATTACATTTAATTAGAAGGCGTGGCAGCTTACTATGCTGAAAAAAACAAGCCACCTACACTTTAAGTCCCTGCTCTGTGCCTGAAATTGCTGTAATGACATGGGTACAACCCCAGCCTCCTTTGGGAGTGTGGTTTTATGTGCATGTGCTAGAAAATGCAAGTCTTGTGTCTGTGTTATGGCACTAGAATGTGAGTTTCTCTTAAGTGGCATTCAGGAGGCTGGAAGTGTGACATCCAACCCTTCTCTGTCTCCTCTGCTTTTCTGCTTTGTTGGTTAAACCTCAACCATGTCTACAGAGAAGGCTGTTCTTCAAGTGGATTGCTTGTTTTCTTTGCTGGGCAATCCACAAAATGCTGCATTGTCTTAAAGTGGTTACAGCCCTCATTGCAGATGAACCTCTCCCTCTAGTGCAATGCCATCAACATCCGTGAAAATCAACTGTAGGACTTGTATCAATTATGGTGAATCAAGCTGATACTGGGGACCCTATGAAGTAGTACTGCTGGTTTTGTGGCTTCCCTCTCCTCTCCTCTCCTCTCCTCTTCCTCTGGAAGGAACTCCCTCTTCCTATGGATGAATTTTTGTTTCCCTAAAAACTGATTCTTTTACATGAATCAGATGTTATGACAGCCCATGAGGAGGAACAATTCTACCCTCTGTCTAGCCTGCATCCCCTCTTTGGCTGCCTTTCTTAACTATGCATCAATTTTCCCTTTTCCTACCCAATTATTATTTTGTCACACTTTCAGATTTCCAGGTACACACAGTTAATTACATCAGATGGTCCCAGACCTTCTGTCTCATTGACACAGATGCTCAGTATGTGTTAGACATTTAGGTCATGGCATTTTTGTGCTGACCAGTATTAACCTCCTAGATTTTTTAATTTTTTGCATACTTCCATCAACATCTTTACCCTGGCTCACGGACACTTTGGACAGTAATGAGCATTGCTTGTTATTTTTGTTCCTTCAGACATTCATGTTGCACAAGTGAAGCCAGCCAGCTGAGAAAGTTACCTTCAAGGTCTTAAGATGTGAAGTATTTTTTTCCAGGCATAGGACAAGCTATTGAAGAGACATCAGGGAGTGCTTATGGTGCCATAAAACCTGCTTATGCAGGTAACTCACAGCTACATTTGTTGATCTAACAACGGGAATTTCTTTAGCCCCAGTTCATCGTTCAGACTCCTCTGGGGTAAATGAAGACTAATAGATTCCTTATGGAGGTAGTTCATCACATCTCATTCACCTCAAACAACCGTCCTGGGATGAATTGCCTCATGGATACAGCCCTCCTCATCCCAATGGACACCAAGATGCATAGTTTATACTGGGTGAGAAAATGCAGATGTCTAAAATTAGCCTAAAACCCCTGTGTGGAGGTCGAAGAGTTAGAAATACCTGATCCAATGAAGAACACTATTTGCCTGGGTTTGGCTGGCTTGTGGGACAAATCCTGACCTCATTCACAGCCTTAACAATTCCTTTCCAAGACAGTGGGGATGCCTAGGATGGGAGGGTGAAGCTTAGCTGAAAGTTCTCAGGCTGTTGTTGCAAGGATGAGGATAAACATCTCCCTGGTCATCTGCACAACTGACGTCTTTTTCTATGTGGAAGATGTCTTTGGAAGATTTTATGGATTTTGTATATTCTTTTCTAGAGGAGTTACTGAAAACTGGCTATTTTTATAGTGTCTCATGTGCCTTCATCTGAATTCTCTTCCTTTCTCAGCTTTCACACTGACTTTACGCAAATTGTGCCACCTCCCTTTCTTCTCTGCTCTTTCTCTTTGTGTGTCTTTTCAGATTGCAGACTCTCAAGGACCATGTTTTCTTTTTCTTGACACCTTTATCAACCTGCCTGCTACAAAAGTCACATCCATTCCTCTCCAGTGACCATGGAGAACCCAGGGTCTGGCAGTCCTGGATAGAAATGATGGGATTCATTATCTTACCCACCTTTAGTTATATAAATGTTAAGAGGCCAATATCACATATTTACTGGTGCTCCTGACGTTGTCAACATCTGCTGTGAGGACAGGCTAGGAGAGTTGGGGGTGTTCAGCCTGGAGAAGAGAAGATTCCAGGGAGACCTTATTGTGGACTTCCAGTACTGAAAGGGTATTTTTAAAGAAGATGGGGACAAACATTTAAGTGGAACTTGTTGTGATAGGATGAAAAGTAGCAGTTTTAGATGAAAAAGGGTAGACTCAGACTAGATACAAGGAAAAAATTCTTTACTCTGACAGTGGTAAGACACTTGTGCAGGTTACCCAGAGAGGTGGGAGATGTCCCATCCCTGGAAATGTTCAAGGTCAAGTTGGATGGGGCTCTGAGCAACCTGATCTATTTGAAGCTGTCCCTGCACATTGCAGGGATGTTGAATTAGATGGCCTGTAATGGTCCCTTCCACCTCGAACTATTCTATGAGTCCGTGATTCTATGATTTACTAGCGCTGATCAGGAGTTAGGAAAGCCTCACTGTGGCCTGACTTTAGGTAAAATCATCCCACTGGCTGAATAATCCACTGCTCTCTTGCCCTTAGGTGCCATAAGAGCCAAGTTGAGTGTGTTGGGCAGATGACCAGAATTTGATCCTCACAGCTTGTATGGTCCCTGGAAAAATGGGTTCTGGTCTTTAGGGAAGAAAAACAGTAGTATTATTAATAGTCATAATAAAAACATTGATATGCTTCTGGTCACTTTGAGCCTACTATCAGGGTATTTATTGAGATCAGCAAACTAAAATGTCTGGAAACAGCTGTGGGAACTGACTGGGGCCCCGCATCAGCTGTTTATTACATTACTGTTTGTTGTTGGAAGCAATGAGCCTTTTGGAAAGGAAAAAAGAAATGCCGTGGATCTGTTCCCCTTTCCCTCTTCTTTCCCCTTTCTCCCTCTCGTGCTGTGGCTGAAGAAGATAAAAATAAGAAGTGCAACTGTATGGAGCGTGGTTGGTGTGACGGGACTGCAAAAGGGAGTATCTGGGAAAAGGCAGGTCCTGTAACTATGGGGTTCTTTCATCCTGAAGCCCAACTGTAGTGGCTCCTCTACACTTTGCCACTGGAGCACTCATTGGTTGCCTTGAAATAAACTGCCAGCTACAATCATCTTTGGGAGGTCGTCATAACCGCGGTAGAGGGGGTGGCTCTTGGCTCGCAGGGGACTCTGTGGTCTGGCTGAGCAATCAAAGAGGCTGGGAATAGCCAGGCCAAGCTATCTGGGATTGCTGGGTAATGCAAAATGCCATTATTCATTCTGTTAGCTGCAAATGGCCTTTATTTACATTTCCACTTAGCTAGGTAGTTTCCTCAAGCCTCCAAGAATTCAAGACGCAGACGTGTCATTAAGACATTTAAAACATCCCCATATTTAACAAAAACATCTGAGGGGATTGAAAGCCTTTGGATTTTTTTCTTACTCTTGCCCTTTCTTTACTGAAGAGTGAAAGCAAATAAAAGTCTAAAGCTCTTGGACAACTACAAAGTCTCTAAGAAGGGATTTTCTTCCAAAGAGGGTGGAAACAGCCTATAAAAATATTTTTTTATTGTTATATTTTTAAGAAAGTATTTGAAGTTTTGGATTTCAGGGGTTGTCCTGCCAGGTGGAATCCAGAACTATGATGCTTGGGGGAAAATGCTTCTGCAGGGCAAAGAAGAAGGACCTAGGGTGGGCTTTAGAGGTGGCTTTGATTGACCTACTTGTGTTTTTTGTTGTTTTGGAGTTGGATGGATAGGGAAAAGAAATCAACAGGTTTGGAGAAAACAGGGTGTTGAATGTAGTTCACTCCAACTGAGCAAGCAACACTGCTCCAGATCAACGGGGAGTGCCCCTGACGATCCTACACAACTTGAGAACAATGTGTATGGCTACACCACCACCAATGATTTCCACACCATCAATCAATTATTAGAAGTGAGATCGAAAGCTGCCAGGGTCTCCCCAGACTCTCTGCACCCAAGGTCACCAGGTGCTGCAGTTCCTCTTCTAGTACTTGATGGTCTAGCAACTGGGCAAGTCGTGGATTGGTTTTGGGCAGTTGAAAGTTAGTGAAATACAACCAAGTTTTGCAGGAACGATACCGAGACAGGCTTCCATGTACAAGGATTTATTTGCAGTTACACCTCTGCAAAACCAGCATTTGATAAAGAATTGGAAAATTGTCTATTTTAGGTGTTTCCACTGATCCCCTTCCCTGTTCTAGGTGTTTAAGATGTCTAGATGTCTAAATGTTTGGGGGGTTTTTTGTGTACCTGTGGACACTCCGGCTGCTGATTGAGTCTCTGTAGCATTCAGACAATGAAGTCTCCACAAAACTTGAATGAAAGCCCCAAATGTTCCCCAAACCGAAGATAGAGTTGCTGTAGAATGTGTCCAAAATAGAAGGCAAACCAGAAAAAACAAAACATAATCAGAGCCTAAAAATTAAACTGAAAAGGCAGCCACCGAAAAATGCAGCCAGCAGCACAAAAATGAATCCATGCTGTGCCCTCACCAACTCCTACTTTGTAATTAAGTGAAAATGCTGAAGGTTTGGTGTTTTTAAAACTGTTCTCTGGTTTCCTCAGGGGGGAAAAAAAGAAAACAAAAAAGAAAACCCCAAAATCTTGTGTTCTTTTTCTGAGTAAACAGCAGAATTTCAGTGGATTAATTCTCCTAGCTAAACCAGAGCTGGAGGATGCTTTTCCTCTGTAATTTTTTGCCCTCTGTGACTTCTAATTTTGTCACAAGTTTGCATGGTTCCTTGTGAGACCAGAACCTTCCTGTGGCACATGAAAGGGATATTTAAGCTTTAACTGATCTGGAGAAAACGGTTTGGTGTGTCACATGAGAAACCAATCAAATTTAAGTGGTGAGGAGGAAAGGCTTGTCCTTTAATCATTTCAGGGCTTCTGGTCCTGAGGCGCTGCCTGTGCTGAGGAATTTTCCTATTGAATTGGATAAGAGTAAGGAAAAAAGAAACAAACAAAAAAAAAAAAAAAAAAAAAAGAAATTTCTGTAAAGAGTTATTAGGGACAACAACAAATGAACTTTTCCTGAGGAAAATGGGAGGGGAATGGCATTTTGTTTGTCACAAATACCAAAATACTCTCACCGAGAACCACATGTGGCTGCAGAGTCTGAGGGATACTGAAGCTTAGGTGTTCCCACTCTCTTCCATGGGCTGGTCCCATGGGATAGACAACATTTCCCCTAATTCACTACAGGTAAACATGTAAATGAAGACAGCTGAATTGTGGGAAATGTAGTTTAACTTTGAGATGTGAGCAGAGAGGAAAAGCCTCAAGGACCTTCCTGTTGACCTGGTGAGTCTCTCAAGAAGCATTCTGGATTTTACAGATATCAGCAAGATAAGAATCCAGCTTCAAAGGCTCAGCATCTTGCTCCTCTGGGTCATATTTTACTTTAAAAAATGGATTTATTTTTTTTGACAGCTGAGTAAATACATCAAAACATATCTGTTTCTCATGAACCCAGCACCTGCTAGATGATATTGAGAAACAAGAAGTGAAACTGGGAAAACATTACTTACATTTTGCAAGAAGTAGCAGTATCCCATAAGGACGCTGCAGAAGAATAAAGCCAAAACATCAATGAAAAAAAAAATCTTTCTCTAATAGAAGATCAGAGACGATACACAATGAAGAAAGGAGGGTGCCATACAATATTTGGCTTTGGCATGACTGAATTGGTACATACCCAGGTAGTGTAAATCTGATTAGTTTGAGGGCCAAACACTCATCAAGACCAAAATTAGTGTTCTTTTATCTTTTTCCTCTTTCTTTCTTTTTACTTTAAAAAAAATAGCAGAAACAGTAAATTTATTTCAGAGAAATCTATGTCCCTTGCAATTCTAGTGACTGAAATACCCATTAATATCTACTCAGAGAGATAAGGTGGAGTTGACAAGAAGAAAGAGCTATTTTCTTTATAAGCTTTGGAAAATATCAGAAATATCAGATATAAGGGTACAATATTTCTAAAAAATAACTATAACTGAAGTAAGGCTGGGAATTTCCTTATAGAAGAAGTATATACAAAGCCTGATTTAATCATTGAAAATTTCAGTCGTGTTACACTGCTCCACATTCTTAACATTTACTCTGCTTTTATTCCCATAAGAAGGAAACTATGGTAAATCTATGTGTGTATCTTTAGACAAATAAAAGCATGGGCATATGTAGATAGATAAAGAGAGACAGTGTGTCTGTGAGATGTCCTGCCTATGCTCCTTAGATACTCAGAAATATATATATATATAACTTTGTACGGGTGTGTAAACGCGTGTATTCAAGTGTGTGCCTTTTTCTGCCGATAGTTTTAGTTGGATGAACTCCAGACTTGTTCTCACCCTGATAAAAAGCAATATAAACCACGCGTCGCATGACTAAGCCTGCTATAAGCACCTGAGTAAATTGGTACAGTAGCACTTGAGCAAATATGGTGTAATTAATTGAACCACAAATTTGCCTACCGAAGTAAATGCCTACCCGCACCAATCTGTTCATGCTCTCATGCACCTGTCTCTTTGAAAGCAGAGGTTTTATTGTGCCTGTCACTACATACATCCCTGCAGGCACATTTTTCTACATGACAAGATATTCCTGCTTGGCTCCAGGTCTTTGTGGGACTGGGGGACTGGACCAAATTCCCAGTCCGTTATCCAGGCTCTCGTGTAAGCCAGTGCAGCGTACTTAGAGCGCAGCTGGGAGAAGCTCTGCAACAGCTGGTGTGAAACAGTCCAAGCCTTGAATGAAATCTCTTCCAGGCTTGACAACACTACCAAAACAAGGCATCAGAGAGGCTTTCTGCTCTCCACCGTCATCAGCATCCTATGGATGGGGGCCCATTTTCCTCTCTCTTAAAGAGCTATGGCTATAGATGTATCATTTGGAGACTGAGAAAAGCATTTAAGGAATGAGCTGAATCAGATCAGGTCTTTTTAAGAAGACACTGCATTACTCAAAGGGTTTTGAAAGTGCAGGAGAGGTCAGGTTTCTCATCAAAAGCCAGAGGGAAATAACTACTGCCTCTAAAATGCAACTTGCACTTATAGAAGCCCCTTCTTTCCCCTCTCTTTATTTCTCCTTTAGTGGAACCGAACACACGCAGGCGGTCAATCTGCTTCGGCTCCGCAGAGCTGGCACAACTGCACCCTTATCTTCTGCATCAGCATCCCAGACCTTTTATTGCTGACAAAAGAGAAATATTTACGCAAGAAGGCTGTGGGAACACAGCATTCTCACTGGCATGGGCTCCCATGCCTTGTTTTCAGTGACAAATAAATAACGGCATGGACAGCTTATCTGTATCGTGGAGGCAGTGGCTAAAAACATAAAACTTTCTGGATCGAGAAGGTCAGACCCTGGGCAGCTAATCATAGCTGACATAATGAACTGGAGAATCTATTCCAATAAATTTGTTACGTAGCCAGATCCCAGACTCTGGCTGTAAACCTTGGTCCTGGGCAAATAACGTGAACGGTGTATTGCTTAGCAGCTGGCATTGATTGGTGTAGTGGCACTAAGCGGCTTTAGGTTATTTTGGATAGACTGTGATTGCAGCATAATTAACACAGATTTTAATTTCCTTCTCAACCTGAACCAATAACCCTTAAGGCTTGTATCTAAATCATCATTTAAAGGTGTTTAAGAAGATCTGATTTTTAGTTCTTAAAATTGATCTTAAATCTGATTTTAAGTTCTTAAAATATATCCTTAGACAATTAAAAGGCTTTCAAGTGTTGCCAATCTGAACATCAAAAAGAAAAGAGCCAGTAATCACTCTAGAAAATCTGTCTGAAGTCTTTGTTCCTCTGCTATCGATGAGTGGGTTGTGGTTTTTGACAATCTATTTGTTATGCTAAGTTTACTCTGTCGAGTCATTGCAGTCTCTTGAAATTTGACTCCTGCTGCTGCTGTGGTCGTTAAATAAACCATGAAGAATGATTCCTGTTTTCCTTATTGCTTGAGTTTATGGACTTGCCCTCAGTGAACACTTGGGGATGCAGATTTAAGCCTGGAGTTGACTGAAAACCATAGATTCTGGTGTCTGTGGAGGGAATCACTTGAGTACTCACTTCAATGTCCTTTCTAGATCCCTAAAAACAGGAGATGAGTTTCATATAATCCTTGATATTTTTTTTAAACATATTTTGTCTCGTTTTACCACTTTTTTTTGTATCAGAGGTATTTTAGTTAAAAAGCATCTTACTATCTGAACATAAAAAATATCATAGGTATATAATGAAATGGAAGTTCGGATCATTGCAACTTGTCATGCTCACACCACATTTGAACTCAGGACATGCCTGTCCCATGAATGCATAATTAAAAGAACCCTCTGGAAGTGTCTGAGCTCTGGAAGTGGTCCAGAAATGTCTGTGCTGAGTCAGCAGTCAATTGTGAAGCTCCAGGAGCAATATAACCAACTGGTCCAGCATGGTATGAATATGACCCCAACCTTTCAAGTCCAGGCTTGCTGGCTTGTGTGGTCCCAGGTGGCGATGCTTGGGTCTCTCCTAGCTTGGTGATCTCTGCATGGCACTCTCCGCACATGCCATAGGTATAAACCCATCCTAATGGCATAACAGGGCTTTCTCTGGATGCAGCGTGAATCTTGCCATTACTGCCAGTGGGAAATTGTGGGTCTCTATGGGATAACCTTACAAAATGTCTGTAGAAGCTCTGTGTTGTACTTTATTCCCCACTCTAAAAGGAGATGAGATTTTTCTCAACTGATACTGATATCAGTTGAGAAAGCTGATACTGATTTACGTAAACCAAATGTTTCCGTGACCCTACAATACATTTTTCAAACTCTCCATGGAAAGTTTTTCAGTTTGGAATGGAATTTAAGATGAAAGTGAAATCAGATTAGATTAGATTAACATTTGCAACCAGTAGCTGGTTATCAAGAAATGCACGTGCAGCTTGGAGACAGAGGATGAACCCTCTGTCTACTTTTTATAGCCTTTGGGAATGTTTCAGCCAAATGGTGAACATTGTTGAATCTCTGCTGCTGCAAGATTTCATTCATTGGAAGCTATTCAGTATTCATTGGAAAGGGGGTTGAACATGGGTGTCATGCAGAAAACAATATTTTCTGTTAGAAAAGGAGTATTTTCTTGAATTTTGCCTTCATGCTGTTTTCTGTCCCAACAGAAAGGTCTCTGCCATTCTGGGAAAAATTCGGTTGTGCAAAGAGTCATTTGGAGTGCACATGTCCTGTGGATGCGGGAATGGTGTGAAGGGGTTTTGTCCTTGTACTCAGCAGGCAGCAATCCCAGTAATCCCAGAGCAAAGCAGCTGCACTGCCCTCCTTGCACAGCATTTTAGACATTTCAATAATTAGATTACAAATTACCTCTTCCATATTGAAACCAACCATATTGTCTTTACCTTCAGCCTCATTAGACCACCTGAGTTCACTTGCTTCAAGCCAACTCGTTAAGAAAAACCCTTAATAGGTGTAGAATTGGATGGCTGGGTGAAGATACAGTAAATACACCTTCCTTAGACTTCATCCTCAATCTCATTAATGATTGAGAAATCTCCATGAATTCCTTCTTGTCCAAAGTCTAGGAAGAATGGAGCAGAACAAGGAAGGAAAGGGTCTGGCAATGGTTTGGGTGGCATCAACTGCTTCCACTGTGCTGAGCCGTCTTTTCTCCTTGATTTAGTGTCTTGCCGTGTGCTCTTGAAGATAAGGACTGTATCGTGATCTTTGGAGCTCATTTTAGCTAAACCAGATAATCTGTGCTTAAAAGGAGCCCTTAAAGGGATGAATGGTCAAATGAGACCGAAACAGAAGCATTTTCTCCCAATTTGATCTCTTAGTGCCCCTTGGGAATCACTTAAATTTGTTGTGCCAGGTCTTTTCCTGTCTGATAAACTTCATTAGAGATTTCATTTGGGACATGGAAGTGGTCCTTAAAGATGCCAGTCTGTGCCAATGGACCTTTAGCCCTGTCCCTCAGCTTTAGCATCCACAAAAGTCAGCTGTCCCTAATTCTGGGGGATCATACCTTCAAATATATAGAAAAGCAGCATGACATTGAAAAAGAACTTCACTCCTGAATAAACGATGAGGCTTTCTTGTTGTTCCTTTCTTACACTCAAACCGCCTTTCCGATGATTAAAACAGTCATTTTGTTCTACACTTTTTCTGCTCGAAGCAGTAATATGTAATCAAGCATAACTGGCATGGTGTTAATGTGTAAGGCAGGAAACATTAACCTCCAGCGGCAGGCAGGCAGCAAGAATACAAATGCAGTTCAGTTTCCAGTCTGGGTTACCTGGTGGCAATCCCCGAGTGTTTAGGCTTTAATAAAACACAAGCAAATATTGATGGAGCAAAATAAGGGATAAGCCTTGCACATAACACGCTTCGATTATTCCATAGCACAAATCCTAACTCAGAGTTTATAGAAGAAATTGTTTCCATCTGGCCAATCAATACGGTGACTAAGCATCTGTCAGTCTTTTCTGCCTGACACAGACATTAAACCACCATAAAAACTCTGAGAACTCTTTGATGCAAAGACAAAAATCAGGATACCAAAAGAGGAGTGGATGGATGAGTCCTGGTGGATCATGTCTAAGGAACAGTTGGTAGGTTCACATCTTGATCCTATAGCTGGCACCTAGTGCAAACTTGACATGACTCTTCTTCTCTAATTTCTATTTCCTTTGGCAAGAAAAACTTGATCACGAATCTTTGACTTAATTCAGGTCTGAGCCAAGTGAAATCCCTGTGTTAGACGTACAGTCTGTTACTGCCCAGAAGAGAACAAAGCAATCGCAGTCTGCCTAAATTCAGTTTTTAATGGATCATTCGACTTCTAGCGTTGTTCAAAGTCTGTTTATGCTAACTTCTGAGCTGGTATTTTGTGACTGGCCATGTAAAACAATCGACTTTGTTCTCTTGTGCAAGAGATTTCTTGTATAGCTTAATTAGCACACTGCCTGGAATGAGTTTCCAATTTCCTCTTATATGCTGCTAAAGTTACTGAAACCTCCAGGGTTTGTCGTAGTCCCCTTTGCTACACCCCAGCCATTCAAAAGGGCACGAGTAAGTCTTCTCTACATTTCCAAATATGTGTTGTAAAAGAGATTTTACAGGATAGATTCGAGCTTTCTGAGAAAACGCCTTCAAACCCCATCTGAATAGCACAAGCAGGCAGAAAAGGAGGGAATGGCCAGGGAAAACCAGACTTAAAGTAAGTCTGCTGTAAGTAGCGGGAACAGAAATTGTAAGTAAAAGCAGCACTCAACCAGTTCTAACATCTGACCTCTTATACAACCACCTGTTTCTTCTTTGGGTTGTTAGCACTACATAGTTTTGCATTGGACTGATGTTGCTGGTTTTGCAGGGAGCGTGCAACTGGTTTGAAGGCCAGAAAGAAGAACCCAACTCAACAAAGTGGAGCTACTCCTTCCACTAAGCCAAAACCAGTGACCTCAGTTTGCACCTCTGCCTGCTCTTGGATAGTTTTATTGCAAAAGTAAAAAGAACTACAGCCCACAGAGGAAGGTATTGCTGCTGGTCATGCCAAAATACCATCTTCTACTCTTTTTCAACCTGCTTAGATGTACTTGTCACCCACAATGCTCCCAATGGACCGCTGAGTTTGAAGTTCTACTCACACAGGGATCTGGCAAGTCGTAAAAGAGACAAACTATAATCTACATCACCCACAGGTGAAGGAAAGAGATTTTTCAGTGACCAACTGCTGCAGCTTAAAAAGCTGATGTGCATCAGCTGAGCAACAGGAACCAAAGGTGATTTCAATTAGAGTGATCACTTTGCATTTCCTATGACTATTTAGTCTTTACCTGCTGCCCTTGTGTAATGATGAGTGGGTAATAGGTAGTTGTCTTCTGCTCTTGCTCCTGCTCCATTACAGGTAAGGCAAAAAGGGTTATTTCAAGCTTACAATAACAAGACTGACTAACCCTTATGTTATAACCTCTTGAGGGGTGGGGTGAGCTGTTCAGTATGTCCAAAATCCTGCATGATTGCAAGAATCCATGGGAAGGGAGTGAGCATCCCTTCCTGTCTCATTTGGAAGATGCATAAAAGTGAGTGTGGGCAAGAAAGAGCCTTTGATATAATATAGCTTGTCTAGTTTGCCTAAGCGTATGTGATGTTTCCTTGTGAAAGATGGGATAGAGTCAATATAGACTTTTCTGATCATGGCCTTGAATACCCTATGCTATGATGCCAGTGTAGCACCCTACACATAGACCCCAGCTTCCTCCAAAATGGGAACTTTGGTTTGTTCACTGGGTTTTTGAGGTTTTTTTTTGCATCACTCAATGACTGTGAGCTCTTTGTGGCACTTGCTTTAGGAGATGAGTTGTACCTTTGCCTGGATTGAGTAGACTTTCACTGACCACGGAAAGACTTAGAGTAACTGGTTAAAGTGGAGGTATCTAAGAGACTCTCATCCTCAATCACTTTTAAAACTGCTTTACTCATCTCAGATATTATCTACTTACTACAAATTCAGTAGCTAAACCAGGTGTGTGAACTTCTCCAAACCGTGTCAGTGTAGACTCAATCAGGTCTCGTGTTCAGTTTTACTTTAAACTGGGACAGTGTGTGTGGTAGGCACTGGAGGAGGGTCCTTCAACTGGAAGACAGCTGCGTGGTGATACTTTCCTCTTCCAGTGCAGAGAAGAAGAGGAAACAGCTGGGAACGATGTTGTAGCCACGTGCTCTGGCTAGATCCAAAAAAGCACAGCTCTGCCTATAATAGCATTTGAAAGCACTGTGAGGATCACCTTAATTAGATTCTTATTAGATTTCTGTTCCTCTAGTTGAGCCTTTATTGCATTAAAGTTGCTGCCAGCCAGGTTTTGGTTAGCTTGAGAACAATTCTGCTCTGTTCCATACTAGTTTCAATTCACTGTTTTATGAACACACCAGAATTACAATCTGGGCCTTGATCTTGGCTCCTTAACTGGAAATCAGGACATATAAATTTAAAATCAAGCATAAGGGTAAGGGAAGAGCTTATTCTGTTCCCAAAGCCAGAAGTGCAAGGTAGGGAGACTTCTGAGACATCCTTTGGGCTCACTGTAGATGGGTCTGTTGCTGCAACATGGCATGTAAAATCTGGTTTAGCATGGATAAAGCTGGTAGTCACTGGGGAAAACAGGTTGCTAAGGGGAAAAGGAAGATAAAGGTGCCTGCTTTGCCTATCAGGAATCCTTTCAAACCTGTTTGGCTGCAGCTGCTGGAGATGATAGGGTGTGCAGGAGAGGGTCACCAACAAACTAGGGACACACAAATGGGCTACCTGGGGGTTGGGGAATAAATTTCCATGCCAGCCTCACTTTCTGACTTTCAGAAGATGTGATGCACCTTGAGATTTCATCTTTACTGTGTCAATTTTGAGGGCGAAACGAGCACCAAATGTCATTAAAACAACACTGATGTGAATGTGGATTCCCTCCATGAAGGGTGGAAAAGAAACCTTTCTGGACAGGGTTTAGGTTTGTCACAGAGTGAAGGTCCCTTTCTCTCCCTTCAACCACCCATAATGTCTCAGATGACTACCATAATGTGTGGGTTTTTTTTTCGTAAGTGAAAAAGATCAACAAAAAAATTCATTATCAGATGAACAATCACTGGTTCCAGGGAAGGATATTTAGCAAAAAACAGAGAGACAAGATTTCAAAGGAATCCTGAGTAAAAGCCAGAGCCACACAAGGTGGCAGTGCAGATTGTCAGTGGGGGTTTCTGGACGTTAGCAAAAGGCTAAAAATAGTCCTGTTGAATCAGATACAACAGGAGAAACTAGACACTCACTGATGGCGTAGCTCCATTGACTGTACTGGAGTTCTGCTTGTGTGACTCTTGACGATAAAGAGCTACCTATAAAGTCCATAGGACAAAACATTGGTTAATTGCTAATTATTCTGAAGGATTAATGGTAATTTGTTTCTGTCCTGAATTGATCTGACTTATCTGTTGTCATTCTTTGGACACCGTCACTTAGACCAGGCCAAGGGTGATTGGTACCTTGAAGACCACAGATGGCTTCTAATATTTCTGTGAGATCCTCTGGGGTGTCAGTCCTCGAAGTGAACGTTATCTGAAATCACTGTTTTTGTTTGATACCCAAAAGCATGTGCAATGAGCTCTGCAGGCTTCTGGTCAGGAGAGGAACTGTTCAATCAATTGCCAGTAAGTCTGGATATATCTTACAGCTGAAGACCAGGTAAACAGACAAACTAAATAATTTCAAAATCTGGGTTTCTCCATTTCTCCTGATGATCTAGTGTAGTTTACAAAGAGTCTTCTGAAAATTAAGCATCTCCTTGTTGGGTGGGGGGGTTTATGCAGTAGGAGAAAGAGGTCAGGTGAGGCTGTATGGTAAATGAGAGCTCCTTGCTCATTTTCTCTCTTTCTCTGATGGAATTCTCATAGAGTTCAGTTAGTGATGGTGAAATCCATGTTATAGGCTGCTTCCCCCCCAACAATACAACTGATTATTCATGTTGTGTAAGCAGAAAGATGCTGTGTGGGAAATATTTTCGGTTCCTCCCAATGTTTGAACCTTCACCACAGGCTGTACTATAATTTACTTAAACATTTCTGTTGGATGTACCAGGTAGTCACTGAATACAGTCTGTGGCTTTTCTGGGGAATGAATTTAGTCTTGTCCCAGAACAAGACTACAGATAACCCCCGTAATTTTGTGTCGAAGATACATTTGTGGGCAGAGTCCCTCTGCAGTCTCTGGAGAGATGCTATGGCATTTCCAGCTGTGTATGAATCAGTTGCTCAGTTGATAGTACTGGTACTGGAGCTGAGTAGCCCTGGGTTCAAATCTTAGACACCACTGTGAGATACGTATCAGTACTATGTTCCAATCAGGTTGCAGCTCAGATGGGTGCAAAAGGTACTTTTCCCAGCTCGTGGCCATTACTCCTTCACATCTACCAATGCAACAGCACATGTGGTCAGACCCTCACTTAATCATGCCAAAATTATCTAGGTCAACTCAGAAACTTCAGAAGACAATTTTGCTATTTTTGGTGTGGTTTAAACCCAAACAAGTTTGTCAGGAGTGTGTTTGGAAGCAATTAGCACATGGTTATGCCAGCACATCTGAGGACGTGGTAACTTCACAGGAGGAAGAGGAGGAGGGAAGTTGTGGGCAGCTTGGGAAGGGATGGGAGTGATAATCTTGTGGAGTAGATGAGTGGCAGCCCAAGCAGTAGATGTGACCACAAGCCGGGTGGTGAAAAAGCTAATGCTGAGGCACTCTAGAAAATCCTACAAGCATGTGTTTCAATGACCTTGGAGGTTAAAATGCTGGTAATTTAAAAACTTAGTTCCCACAGAGGTACCTCGATGAAGAGTGTCACCAAATGAAGCATCTTCCAACCATGAGCACCTCCTAAATATTCAAAGGCTGAACGAGGTATAAGGTAATGACAAAGCAATGGGAGTGACCTTTGTCAGGGATGTGTCACTGATGCTATCAACATGTCATACCGTGTGCATAGGACATAGATAAAACTGTGAACAGAGAAAAGTTTCTCCTCATGGAGGCAACAGCAGGACCTTCACTGTTTCATCCATTGCTCTTGAAATTCAGCAAATACATCAAAGAAAACAAAAAAAAAACTTGAAAGAAAACCTGGGGGCAGGAAACTGCCTTTACTTCTTCTTTGGTTTGTCCCAGCTTCTGAAATCAAAGCCCAAACATTACTTCAGGGCTGTTTTCCTCAGATTCTCACTCCTGGGCTCTTAGGAGAAATCCCTAATTTGTTGAAAGGTAAGTAGACAAATTGGATCAGCAGCACAAGTTTTGAGTTTGCTGTGGAGACTGAAACCTCCAGCACTCCTGGGAGATTAAAATGTTTATGCTCAACTTCTTGAGGTGGAAGTTAACTTTTGGTTGCTTGCTCTTGATTTTACTGCCAAAATACCATAATAATAATAATGAGGCAAAACAATTCTTCCTTAGATTGCTTTCTGGCGACTGGTCTGATTTGCGTAAACCTTTTTGATTCTGCATAGTTCTTTGGTTTGGGGCCATGCTTCATGCTTCAGCACAGAGAGGGAGCTGAGAGTCCTTCTGCAGAAGTGTCTCCTGAACAGCTGAGGTGGAGACAGCCACAGTGTGCAATGGAAATCTGGATTTATTAGGAGAGCAGGCTGTTGAAAAGGAGGAAAAATGTCATTTCGGTGAACTCTGAAGCACTGCCAGCAAGAGGAGAGGTTAACAGTAGAAAGAGCAGTCCTGGTCTCAGAGCCTTATGCACTCTTTTCCATCTGATAATAAGCTAGAATAGAATAAAATTGAATTAATTAAAACAAAATAACAATTAATAGACTTCTACAAGGGGAATCAGGCTCAAGTGCTATAGTAATAAAAGTGTTTCTGAGGCACTTGCTCATTTCAGCAGTTTGCAGACATAAGTACTGTGAAGATGGATGAAGCAAGAGGAGTTTTGTTTTAAACACAGAGGTGGCTGATGTTCCCACTGGTAGCTGAGCTGAAAAGTCCTGAAATGTTGCATCCCAGACTTGGAGATCTGTCGTGATGAATGCAGGAAACTCTATGGATAAAACATTCAGTCCTCCTGCCACGCTTGCAATGCAGACATCAAGATCCTGTGGAGAAGGAATTGCCTGGAAGGACTCTTTTTCAGCCTTGCAGAAGTTCTCAGCAGCTGCTGTTTTCCTTCTCTGTTCAGCATGTAATGGCCTGGATTGACCCTGTTCTCTTTGTGCTCTACCTTACCACAAATTTGGGTTGTCTTCCCATGGGGCTAGACAGCTGTTTGGATTGCTTTCCATTTTCTTCCAGGGTCATTCAGATCTCTGTTTATAAACAAAATGAGCCAGGGGCTGATTCTCTAACATTTGAGATCAACTGGCAGGATCTGGCTGTGTCTATACTGTTTGCCTCTCTCAGCCTTCAGGAGAGGATGGCCACATCCAAAGTGCTTATTTGGAATGGTTCCTGGACCACACTAACTCCCAAACAGTGCCCAGGAATATGTTGGTCGGTCTGATCACTTTACATCCATGTCAGGGATTGCTCATAACAGCATAAATTATGAAGCTCCAGTTCTTGGGACCACCCTTAGACCATGTTTAGGGTCTGTAGATGTCTGTTTATTGCCACATTGTATTCATATGTCTTTGCTCAAAAACTTTCCTTTGAAGTGAGAACATCACCTCTCTTGGAGACTTTGCTCCAGGATCTTCTCCCTGCAGACCACAGGGGTTCGCTTTCTGCAGTATGGAGGAAAAGAATACTGCCCTAATAGCTCTCTGTGGTCCAAGCAGTAGGAAGCTTGGCCTCCAAGACAAAATGAACAAATTAGCAGCGGAAAGAAAGTAAAAAGATTAGAGGCTCTGGATTTACGTGTCAGTCTTGTCATTTACTTCTTTGGAACGTCATATTTCTAAAACATTCCACTCTTCCAGTTCTTATGCTTCATTTTTGTACCATTCCCAAAGACGAAACAGAAAGTTTAGTGAGAAAAAAATGTTTTAAGAAAATATAATTAGAAAATACCCTGTTAAAGAAAAGACAAACGTACACACATAATATAAAGGTAAAGAAAAAATATCCGTGACATAATCACTAGAACTACATCTAAAAAACTTGCACTATTACTATCAGTAGTAGCAGAAATGGCTATATTCTTATCACAAAATGTCTGTAGAATCATAGAATCATCCAGGTTGGAAGGGACCTTTCAGATCAAGTCCAACCATTAGCCTAACACTGACAAAGCCATCACTAAACCATGTCTACCCATCACTTAAATACTTCCAGGGATGGTGACTCCACCTGAGCAGCCTCTTCCAGTGCTTGATAACTCTTGTTTTGAGCTTTTAGCTGACACTGTAATACTAGAACTGTTTTAAATAAGAGTTTTTCTGTTACCAGAGTCTCAAATATCACTGTAAAATATGCTAGGGAATCAAATTTTTCAAAGTCTGAAAGGCTTATGGAGATGTTTAAGATGAAGGGCGAAGCAAAGGATGTGTTACAGGTATGTGAGATGCTTGTGGGACTGCAGGAAGGGTTGGGAACCAGAACTGGGAGAGAGGTACTGAGGTGAGAAGAAAGTTGGAAGCTTCCATGCCATAACTTCTTTAGTGGGGTTTTGTTTTGTTTTGCTGTGGTTTGTTTATTCTCCTGCCTTACCTTCTATCTTTCTATGGCAAGCCAAAAATTAAAAACCTCACCCTGGTAGCAGAGAGCCTCGCAGGCGTTTTTGACTTGAAACTGCCTAAATATCTGAGTGCACTTGTTTGTTTTTTTTTTTTCAAATGAAAAAAAAGTAACAAACAGTACAAAGGGTGTTTTTGAGGCTTTTAATGCTGCTATTCAGTTCTCCCCAGCCAGGAAGGACATTTTCTTCTGTTGGCTGCAAGTCCATTTTCCAATTGTGTGTTTAATTGCTAATCTAGATGTCTCTGGGGAGGCCAGATAAGATCAGGTGAAACTGGTAGGTTCTTATTATAGAGAGATTTCCAAATCAGGACTTTACTGCTCCCAGATTTGGCTTGTGCCTGGATAATGGATATGACTTACCATCCGATAATAACCCCTGGTGTCCCTTGTGCCTGGCTCTGCAAATGTGCACAGCAGATACAAGATGATCTGAACACACTGAAAAGATTTATCTGAACACAGGGGGGAGAAAAAAAAACAACTAAGGAGGAATATTTTTCTCCTTCATCACTTCAGAGGACACACGTTCCCAAGGCCACCCAGAGAAGCCCTGTCAGATCTGGGGACCAACCCTCAGGTTCCCAAGTCCCCCACCCCGTTTTTTTTTTTTTATTTTTGGGTCTAATTTTCCCTGGTTTAGTCATTTGCAAATGGCTCACATCAGTGTACATGATTCTGGCAGCAGGCGGCTTAGTTATGATTTGGTAGCAAAATATTTGGACAACAGCACTTCCAAGCAGAAAAACTTTCCAGTGCATAAACCCACTCCGTCCTTCACTGCTGCTGCTGCCCTGGGCTGGTTCGTTGTCTCCCAATCCCAGATCGTGGAGAGGTTGGGCTCTAATCTTTTTCCATTAGAGCTCTGGTGATGGGGCCTTTCTTAATCAGCCCAGGCTTCCGCTTCAAATTGGGTAATGTCTGGGCCATTAATATTAATGGAAAGAGGAGCTGCTTCTGTTTGTTCTATTTTCAAGTGGTTTCTGGAGGCCATCTCCAAGCTAGAAACCACAGTACTCCCCACACAGCGCACACACACCTGCTCAGCTACAGAGTTTTTCCAGATGTTGATTTCTCAGTTGATGGTAATAACTGTATTTTCTTAATTCCTGGACAGTCCTTATAGTCCCTATTTTTTTAATTCTTTTTTTTTTCTCCCCAACCTGAAAGCCATTACCAAACGTAGCTATATCTAATCATGCTGAAAGCAATCATCAGATGTGTTCTGGAAACTCTGGCTGGGTTTCCTGGGATAGGGAGATTTATTATTTTTTTTCTTTCTTTTAATTGCAGGGATATTCCCAAGTCAAAACAGACCTAGACTAGCCATAGTCTCAGAAAGTTCTAGGTTCTCCCATTCCTGGCTTTTGCTGTTACTGCTGGAGGGGCTCTTCCCCATCACTTAGCAAAGGATTGTGTGAAACTCCTCATCTTCTTCAGCGGGAAGTCTGGTAAACTTATGCAAGAGATGTTTAGATCACACACAGAGGGACTGGCAATTCATGTAGGAGCAATAACAAGATAGGAAAGAAATCCCAAGAAACAGCAGCATCTTGAGCAGGTCCATTTATTAATATCTTTTTTCCAGGAGCTGTGCATGTATACTTTCTTTCTCTTGGATTTTTAGCATATTTCTTGAAGAAAATATCTTCTGTCCCTGGACACTTCACAAGGCAGAGATGTGGCATGTTCAAGGCCAGGCTGGATGGGGCTTTGAGTAACCTGGTCTGGTGGGAGGTGACCCTGCCCATGGCAGGGGAGTTGGAACTTGATGATCTTTAAGGTCCCTTCCAACTCTAACCATTCTATGGATTAAACAACTTGCATTTCTGTAGTTTTGAGGATGGATTAATTGAAGAAGCTTAAAAGTCTCTATCTAGATCAGCACACACTTCAACAAGATGAAGACAGAGCGAAGAGAAGAAATTTATCTAAGATATTTGCTGAAAGCATCTGAGATTATTTCCATGCTTAGAGATAAATCTGGGTTTTGCCACTTTACAGAGCGGAAGCCTGGCTCTTTTGGTTAGAAATACTTGGAAGATCTTGGAGGTGGGAGCCTTTCATATCTTGTTTATGCAGTGCTCTCCTGGAGTTGGAGTAGACACCCTGCTCTCCTCTGCTTTGTCCTCCTTGGTTCTTTGGGCTCTAACCCCTGATCCGTGAAATTGCCCTGCTCCTGAGCAATGTAGGGGGGGACAATGGACTTTCCAGGAGTGTGCTTCAGTTTGGGGAATTTCAGACCACCATCCTCAAGGTTATTTATAGAAAGTGGAGGCTTAATAATTACATGAAATGGTCCCTTTGGGTTATATCCATGACCTGTTTTTGACAAAAGAAGGAAATGGAAAAACTGTATTAACTGGAGCCAGTTAGTGCAAAAGGTGATGAGGTCAAAAGACACAGGGTTCAATCACTCAGTTACCTGAAACTGGTTAAAAAGTGTCTTTGCATTGCCTATATGTGGTACTACAGGAGAATTATATTGTTTTGTGACTTATTAACAGCTCAAACACTTGGGGACATCAAAAATACAGACACATCCCCATAAAGAAACTCCTAATTTTCAGCTACCCAGTGAAAACTACTCAAACCGCAGACTTTTGTCTCCCCAGAAAGGAAATATTAGACTTTTTCACCTCGTTCTGAATGGTATATTGGTAATGCTCAGTGGAGCCATGAAGACATCTGCAAATGTGATCTGAGATCCTGAAGTCTTACATGACTTCAAATACCTTTGCAGTTTTCAAACAGAAAAAGATCCATGGAGCAAACGTAAACTCCTTAAAACATGATCTGCTGAAGATGGGAAGGGAAAAATAGGAAAGGTTCAAACTGGGTGTTTTGGTTGGTGTGTTTTCCCCCCTTTTTTTCTTTTCTCACATGTTCTTTCTCCATTAACACCGAATGGTAGGCACTACTGAAGGCAAAACACTGAGTTGAGGGGACTTTGATCCTGCTTCCTGATGCTGCTAATGCTGTTATGACCACCTTCTGCCAAGACCTAAGGCTCCATCACTAATCTAGTGCTTATCAAGAATTTTTCCTGTGTTATTTAAAAGGGATTGTTGGAGCGTTTTCTCATATTTCTCATTCTGGCGACTGTGCTGGTTGCTTCTAAAACCAAGGCAGAGTCCTGGGACTTTCAAGTCATAATTAATTTTCTCTTTACCAGAAGCCGGAGTGAGATGAAGCCAGTAGGTCTCTGATCCTCCCACTCTGGTCCTTCCTGAATAACCTAGGAAATATCGCCTCTTTGATCAGTGAGACAGAGTTTGGAAGGGCCACTGAAACAGAAGAGGTGGCATATAAGGTTTCAGCACTGAAATAGCCAGGAAAAGAGACAACAGATACCTTTGCTAGATACCATTAAGCCATAGAAAAAGACACTGCCATGTGGACCCTGCACATGCAGTTGACCAGTTCTCAGCCTAATTTTCACTGGAATTTGTGTGTCTACTGGAATTTGGGCGAGTTTCTTGACTGATTGTGCACCACATGCATCTCAAATGGATGAAATGAAAGACCACAGTGACAGGGTGGAGATCAAGACCATTAAGTGGTCTGTTCAACAATATTAAGCAACATGTGCCATTAAAGAAGATATTTCAGCAGCACTTTCTTCCCTATACACTTACTTTTTCTTTTGCCCCCATGTACATCTCTGTGATGATGCTTGTGCAAATTCATCTGTGATCTTGTTGCCTTGGGACATATGGATGGAAGAAGTATCAGATCCAAAACAAGAATTAGGCAGGTTGAGGGGAGAAAAAGCATTTGCTAATAAAAACTGGGATTTTGTAGCTGGAGAGGGCAGCTTCAGCAAGGTGCGAGAAGAAAATATGGACTGTGAGGCAGAGAGAGGGGAAAGAGGGAAAGGGAAGGAAAACCTTATTTCTAGCCCAGCTATAACTTTCATCCTTCAGGGCTTTGAAGAAACAATGGTGATGGCCTGGCTTCAGTTAAAAGCCAGCAATAAAGGAATCAGTCATATAATAAAACTAAATAAATGTTGTCTGGGAAATTCAAATGTGGCATTATTCAGTGGATACTGTTAGCTCCTGGACAGACCACAGACAGGATTGGCCCTGCAAAGAGATGGATGCAGAGTGACAGCACCACATCCCTGCCAGATGATCACACAGGAGTAGTCTGTGAATTCATGTTAGCAGAGGAATGTACTTGGAAAGAGAGCTGGCCACTCAACTCCACGCTGATCTATTTAAAAAAGGCAGTCAACGGCCTGGTTTTTCTTACCCTCGTTGTTCCTTCTGTTTTCTTTTCATGTCTGAGGTGTTTATTAGGTTTGAGGGCTGTACAAATGAAAACAGACAAACAGCCATCAGTTGGCAGCGGGGTTGTTTGGCCAAGCGGAGGCTATTTTGGAGATCCACCATTCTGTCTTTCACCACTGCCTGGAATACAGATGTGCAGGACCTAAATTGCATGCTCCGTTTTTAACTTGTGCTCTCAGTCCCAAGGGGATGGTGCATGGGGGTTATTTGCACAGGTGAAACACTGAAGCTTTGGTGAGCTGCAGAAGGGCTAACAGATACCATCCCACCCTCTGACCACAGAGAAGGACATCAGCAGGGGCTTGATGGGAGATGCTCTGCATATGTCTGACCTCTTTTTTCTATAAAAAAGTGTTGGGGTATTGTTAAGTCCTGTGGATCATAAGGAGAAATGGTGATGGGGAAGACCTGCTCTGATCTTACTGAGGATTAGTGGGATCTCCTTAGGGGGTGGGAGAGAAGGAGGCTCTTCAAGCTTTGGTGTAATCTGCAAGGCAAGATGGTATTGGAAATACCATCTGTCCATTTTTCTCCTGATTCCACTACAAATTCGCACTCCTGAAGCTGCAAAAGCTCTGCTTTGCCCCACTACTTACTTGAAAAATGGAAGGAGGACACAGATATAAAAGACAAAACATCTCTGCTTCAGCTTTCCTCCTTCACTCCCTAAATGTTGGAGGGGTGCCTGTTCAGGTACCATTAATAGTCATAGAATGGTAAGAGCTGGAAGGGACCTTAACTGTCATCTTATTCCAACATGCCTACATGGGTAGGGACATTTCCCACTCCACCAGGTGGGACACCTTCCACTAGACCTTTTTCTTGCCCACGCCTCTGGGCAAGTGAAAAGATGTGGAGAGAGATTTATTATGCCATCATGTCTTAGATGCCTCCGCCTTCCGGGCCTTGAGCAAACTCCCTTGCCCCTCCCTGCTTTATTTTCACTTCAAATTTTCAGCTGTTTTCAAAATTCAAGCTGTCAGCTCAGGTAGCCTACAATTCATGATGACTTTCGCCCAAAATAACTTTGTGCCTGAACATTTCTCTCAGCTAAGAGCTCAGCTTGGGGTGGTAGGAGATGATAAAGTCAGTTGGATGCTTTAGGTCTTTGCAGACCCGTAGTCCTTTGATGTACAAAGAATCAGGTTGACTGTATGGGGGAAGCCAGCTTTGTGACGTGGTCTTAGCTCCAGGTTCATCTTCAAATCTATCCCCACTCCCTGAGGGACTGCTGTCTGGTGTCACTTCCACAGGGTACCTCCCGGTCCAGAGAGAGAGGTCTAAGGAACAACCTGCCTGAAGGATGCAAGATCTAAATGCCTAATCTGAACTGAAGGGAGTGCACAAGGGGAGAGGCAGAAATGGGAGGCTCCTGTTCTCATCCCCGTGTGCTGCTTGAACCCAAACCATTTCCCCGTCGTGCCGGAGTAGGAGACAATCTCGTAATGGTTCAGTTGGTTTTTTTTGTGCCTTTCTGGTGACACTGTTGACCTGCCTGATTGGCTTTTGGTTCCCTCAGCTCCTCAAAATCCCTTCAAGATGACACATAAAACAATTCCTAGGGATTTCTAAAGAAAAGCAGCCAGAAGCTATCTGCTCCTCAAACCAGTCCTGCCATAAATTTCCACCGATACAATAGATTTTTAGCAACAACTGGCAGGATATCAGAGGAGATCTAGCTATGGGCACTACTGAGAACTTGTGTGGTGCCTATGGGCATCCTAAACCCATCTAAAATCTGGGGGATGTGAGTGAAGAGACATGAAAAGATATTGGAGAAAGGCTTGATGTCTCCATGTGGAATGTGAGCCTTTGCACAGCCCGGGGTGGGTGCAGCTGTGTGAAATGCAAGAGGAGGTTCATGTGATACCTTCTCCAGTCCCCCCAGAGCAGCAGAGCTTTGGCTGAGGACATCTCTGTTTGGAGCTCAGGCCAGGCCAGGTAAAAAACCTTTGAATTAACCTTTATGCAATGCCGTTTTTTAAGAGAGTCACTCTGCTGTGTGTGACCACAGAGTAAGGAGAAAGTTTACCCAACATGGAATGGGAGGGAAGGCCCCTTGCAGGCTCTAAAGAGCAGGTACTGTTCCTTCCCAGTGCTATTTCTGGAATGTCTTGGAAGCACCCTGGCTTGTGCTAAAATAGCGTGCGAGCCTCGACTTACCTCATGTTGTGAGAAGAGGCGAGTGGTTTGAGGCGAGCCTGGAGAAAGGCAGGCAGACTGTGCCAGGGCGGGAGGCGCACACAGCCCTTTTGATTCCCCGAAAATTAAATAAGGAGTCAGGATCCACAAGGCTGAAGGCGGAAAAGTATGTGTGAATTGGTGCCTCTGCTCCAGGGGGAGGTCACCTGGGCGAGAGGTCGTGCGGTGCCAGGAGGACCCTCAATGCCTCCTGGCAGGGAATGGAAAGTCTGGAGGGTCTCCCTTCCTCCCCTGCTTCCCCAAAAAGGTGTAAGGAGAGAGAGGAGGTAGGGACAGAAGTGATGTATGAAACAATCCTTTTTTTGGGGGGTGAATGCTGGCAGAGCAGCTGAGCATTGTTAGTGCATGGGATTTTGCGTAGACAGCCCTGGGGATGAACCCCCCCCAGTAACAACGAAACAGGGCAGCAGGTTTACTCTTGATTTTACATGGGAAAATTTCAGGTGTTGACAAGTTAGGAATTCCTTTAAGAAAATCACTGCTGACCATGACAGGGTGACTTATTAAAGTGTCACATAGAGACAATTCATCAGCTTCAGGCCAGGGCGGTCCTGTACCTCTCTGAATCACAGTGATGTGACCCAAAAAATTAAGGTCCCCATTTCCCCAATGAATCACTTAACACTACAGATGCATCTAGCACCAAGTGAGGATTAAAGCTAGAATCCTTACTTGGGGCTCCTCATCCTGGCTTTGTTTCCTTGCACCTTTCTAGAGCAGTGTGTTTCTAGGACGAAAGTGAGCATTTTGGGTGCAGAATGTAAGGATGGAAAATGGGTCTGTGTGGAGATGTGTGAAGGTAAAGAACATTAATTTGGTTTCCTTTTAAAGGGAACTGGTGGAATCAGGCCAAAAGAGACCCTGAGAATGAACTTGTATCCATGCAGTGTGGATGACTTCAGGATGAGAACCCATATGAATTAAAGCAGCAAGTTTTTCAGCAGCTTAGATGAAATCATTAGGCCCCTGGTGCTGTGAAACACCAGCCACCCAGTCACTGATAATCCCTCTGGCCTTCCTGCTTCTTGGTAATGGTATACTAAATGTTCTTGGAACCCTTGTCTTGTCCAGAGGCCAACGGGCACAGAGCAGCACGTGCATACCATCAAATTCCACTACCTTCCACAACTGGATGGGCCACTTCCCAGATGCCTGTGGGGAATGGCTGCTGGCTCTGCTAACCCCAGATGTTGCCCAGGAACTGTCTGGGAGGCTGCTAAGAGACAGTGCTCGGTGTTGTTCCTTGGTTTGTTCACCAGTACAGATGTAGGTAGTGCCACTGGGAACAAACCCACTCACCTGTCCTTGCACGTGTGTCAAGTGGCCCTGGCATCCATGCATGGGGTGTCCCATATAGGTAATGCCAAAGGTTGGCTGGGGAGAATGTTAGAGCTGCTCCTCCAGGGATAAAAATCCATCCTTGGACGCTTTTTTTCCACTGCTTAGCGAGCCAGTTTTTAAAAATAGGTCAAGAAGTAAGGTTAGGTAGTGGTGAGGAGTTACTGCTCATTTTTACATCAGGGACAGAGGTGTTCAGTGTTCCTGCAGATGTTTGGCTGGTGTTTGGTGTCAATCATTTTACCACCAGGCATTACCCCAGGGCTTGGCTCCTATTGTCCACAGCACTGAGAATTTAACAACTATTACCCCATGGATCAACCCTCCAGACATGCTTCCCCCCCACCCTGACATGTCCTGCTCTCTGCCTGCTCACAAGCAGGAAAGAAATTCAGCTGTCTATGGCAAGAGGAGGAAAGCAGGGAATGCCTTGTTTAAAAAAAAAAAAAAATAAAAAAAAATGAAGGATGCAACTTCAGCTGCTTGTTTAGAAATATGTGGCAATGAGGCTGAAATAAAGGTTATTTTGGATAGGCAGAGAGCTTTACAGAACCTTCATTCACTCCCTTTGACTGGATTTGCATAAAGGGCTACTGAGCAGATAAACTTTTAACGAATGTGAATTCCTCTCTTAATTAAATTACAGGAAATTAAAAAAGACACATTTCATGGGCTGCTGGTGGAAAAAAAAAAAAGTGATATTTGTCCCCCAGAACAAGGTCAGGTTTCCAGTCTGTTTAGTCCTGGATTTCAATCTCCTTCCTCCAGTCTGCACGGGGCAAACACGTAGACGTCTACTCTTGCCTGGAGCTCAAGAGACAGGTCTGTTCTCTGAGGGACAGAAGCGACTCTCATCACCGATGTGGTGGGGCACATTCACTCAGGGACTATACGTCACGAAGGGATAATGTATATTTGGGTAACTCAACATTCTCCTTTGCATCTCATGCACGGAAACCATGCCTATCATGGAATTGCAGAGATTGAAAACAATCCCTACCATGAAAAACCTGCAGTCTCAATAGGTAAGAGGGAGTTCATTGAAACCTTTATTGAGAAAATTAAGCTGATGATGAGAAATGAAATGATTCAGCAAAGAAAGAGACGTGATCTCTTAATAGGCTCTGTGTTCCACTGGAAAATCATTCAAAGCTTGGAGGCACCTTCCACGGTTGTAGATGGCACGGTACCTCTTCTAGGATCACACAGTTGTGTGTGATTTCTCACTGGCTTTCCTATGGGATGCTTCGATCTCCAGGTCTGACATGTAAGATTTCCAGTGCCGGGAGGTGAGAAATGCTTCCTGTGCAGAATCTGCTTGGCCTGACCCAAACTTTAGGCTATATCACATCTTTCAGCACAGCTAACATCCCCCTGGTATGTCCTCTCTGACCCTCTGGCATCCTTGTAGTTGCAAACATGAGCATCTTGACCTGAATTGCATTCCCCACCTAATCCTTAGAGCTGCCCGTGGAAAAGACTAGATTTCTATAAATAGTGCTCTGAAAAGCCACCGGGTTATTCTGCCTGGGTGAAAGGGCTCTGTTTTCTGCTGCATGCAAACAATTTGAATCTTGTTAATATATATGGGGGAGGGTGGGAGGTGGGGGGAAGAGAGAAGGAGAGTGGAATAAAAGGTCTCCTTTGGAAAAAAACAAAAACAAAACCAAAAACAAACAAACAAAAAAACCAATACAAAAACGTGTTTGTTAAAGGAAAATAGCTCAGTGTGGATTTGAAGGGTATAGATGGAACCACTTCAGCTTCATTCTATGTGTTGTGATCTATTACCTTCTCCAGAAGAAAACACTCATCTCCATCACCCACGTGGCCTTGAAAGCTCATGAGAGACACAGGCTGAAGATGCTGTGATAAGACCATGTCAAAGAAATATGACCCTTAGAGAAACCCACCATCTGAACACATCTACCACTTCAGAACCTGAAAAAAGAAGAGAGAACTGAACTGGTGAAGGTTCAGAGAAATTGGCAAGGATTACCAAAAGCAAGAAACAACTTTTGTAAGAGGAAGAACTGAGCTAGGAAAGACATTTCCAAGGTCTTGGGACTTCACGTTCACTGTTGATGAAATAACTTATAGAGTTCATTATATCTTTGCAGAATCCTGCTGTAGATCCAAAAGGTGTGGATCCCTTGGGCTTTTGGAGGAAATCTCTATGCAGGCGGTCTGAGTGATGCTTCTAGGTACAGTTCAGGCTTCTCCTGTTTTGGTGAAGGAAATGATGCAGCCTTAGGTCATTAGGGGACTGTGGGTTCACCTGTACATGAGATGAATGCCCTCTGGTCAGAGTTGTTGGAATATGGAGTTCTACCAGATGACACCTTATGTTTTCAAGGTGCAAAGTCACCCATTGCTTCGTGGGCCCTCTAGTGTAGGCGGAGATGATGGGAAGATGAAAAAAGCCGCAGATAACTGGGATAATTAACAGAACAGGAACATAGCTGTGACAATGCTCTTCAGACGTGGAAGATGCCGACTCTATGGGAGGTGCGAGCGACTCTCACGCTTGGCATATGTATGACACTGCTGGTGGTACAGAAGACAGCAGAGGACAGTGAAGGGATTGAGCCACCCACCTCATGGCCTCAGCATCTGGACTAGATGCAAACCTCGGCCCAGCTGCGTGTTAACAAGCTATTTTGTGTTCAGGAGCACATTTGCTAAAGATTAGTGGCAAATCCAGCTTCTGTGCAAGCCTGAGGGGAGGTAATGGAGGAAAAGCTCTGTGGTTCCTAAAGGAGGGGAAGGGAGAAACACGCCTTACAAATGGAAGAGGCTTTCTTCCTCCTCCCACCACTGCCATGATGGGGGCAGCCACAGGCTACTTTGAAGTCCTGTCCTTCAGGCTCTTTGCCATCGTTTGTCCTCAGCGCTTCCAACAAAAGCAGAGTCTCTTGGTGGCAAGAGACTTGGCCAAGCAGCAGAAGGCAGGCTTTTTACATTAAGGGAAGGGCTGTGAGCAATTTTGCCTTTATCACCACAAAAGGGCCTGTAAATCCCTCAGAGTTATGGATTCTGGTCCTGCAACTTGATAGCCCAAACCCAGTCATTTAAGTTAGGGTAAATCTTTTCATTATTATTACATGGCTTGTTGTTTTATTTTAAAAGAGACAGAGGGAGAGAGAGAAGAGAGAAATTGACTCTAATGTGGCTTGAAAAGAACATTTGCAGCCAAAGAGTTATTTTACTTACACTCCTTTGCCTAAGTGTACTCTGTAAGGATCTGAAAGGACCAGAAGGCTCAGACCAGACTTCCTCATTAAGAGGTGGAGCTTAGTCCATATTTTGTCTTTCTTCTTTCCTGGGTGAATTTGGCAGAGTAGAGGGTCTAATTCCCAGCTTTGGTTTGGGATCCGGGCAGGCAGGCTGAAAGACATTTCACCCTACAAAATCATGGCTTGCACAGTTTTGGTCCTGGCTTCTGACTCTTTCACACTCACTTATTCAATTCCTGCCTCAACTCATTGTGAATTTGTAGTCTGTGAGTTTGTAGACTTGCTCCTTCCTTGGGACCCAAGGGGAAGCTGCAGCTGCGTGACCGCCTTTGCCATCTGCTTCCCTGGTGTTTGAGGACCTGGAGAGGGAAAGAAGCTGTGCCATCATGTGTGCTCTCCTCAGGATTCCAAGGAGCCCTGAGAAAGACTAAGGTTTTCAGCTGCTGTTTATATCTCCTTCCTCACACCTTCTAGCATGTAGGCACATGCTAGAAAGCAGACAGCAGAAAGCTGGGCAGCCTGCTTTGTTTTTAACACTGGCAGATTTCCTTTAAGGTTAAACGACAGTGCCAAATATACTCTTAAAATCATAGAATCCTGGAATCAAAAGGGTTTAGATTGGAAGGGACCTTAAAGATCATCTAGTTCCAACAACCTGCCATGGGCAGGGACACCTCCCACCAGACCAGGTTGCTTAAAGCCCCATCCAACCTGGCCTTGAATGCCTCCAGGCATGGATTTATGAAGGGAGCTAAGGAATTATTCTTCCTTGTACACTTCAACCACCCAGCAAAGGGCATGCATCATGCCAGGGGAAGACATGACAGCCACAGTTGCCTGCATGACCACCTTGGCATCCTTGAGCACTCAGTAGACTCTGGGGTGCATTTCCCTGTGTGAGAGTCTTCGTGCAGGGTTTCTTTAGTGCTTTAGCTATCAAAGTACTGACCATACAGTTACAGTAAGATCTTAAGTTGTTGCAGTGATGGATGGACAGGAGCTCAGCCTTGCGGCTGAGTTTTATGCTGGGCTGCAGATATGATGAACCCAATGCTGTGTTAAGACTATGGTGCCCACCTTCTGGAGCACTGATGCTTCGCAGCTTGGCAGGATCTCAGGACTTGAGTTTCTCTACACCAAGTCAGACTTAATAGTGAGGACCTTACTCCTTTCCAGGAATGTCTGCCATTTGTTTCACCAAATGTTTCAGTCTTACTGTGAAGGGTTCACAGCTGGAAACCCCAGATCAATTTTTGTGCCAGGAGAAAAAACTCAGGAAACTCGCTTCCAAGACATTATACCTTATCCTACTATATGAGTGTCTCCTAAAAAAAGTAAACCAGATCCCAGAGGTGCAACCGCCTGGGAGGAAATGAGGGTTATTTTTCTCTGTTTCATGTCCTTTAATTCGCTTTTAATTGTGCACCTGAGCACATCTTTGAAACACCAGACTGCAGGCAGAATGGGAACCAACTTTTGCAGTATCCCATGAAACAAATCTTTCCATAGATGTAATTATTCACCCATTCATCATTGTCGCAGTGAATACAGTGCACACGTGCACATTCAGATGTGCAGAACTCTTTACTGTGGTTCAATCCTTTTCTGCCATGGTTAACTGAGCCCCTTCATTAAATAATGATCTCTGCCTTGCAGTAATGATATGTTGCTTAAAGAGAGCTCCTCTCTGCATTACCTGGCAGTGAGCCTACCTCAATCGTTTGCATCGGAAAAAAAGTCATCTAAAGGGATGAGAGGTTTTTACAGATGGCAAGAAGATTCCCCAAATCATAGTGGTAAATGCTCAAAATCTTAAACTTTTTGGATGGGATGTAAACCCTCCCACTCCAGGATATCATAGAATCATAGAATGGTTAGAGTTGCAAGAGACCTTAAAGATCATCGAGTTCCAACCCCCCTGCTAAGGGCAGGGACACCTCCCACTAGACCAGGTTGCTCAAATATCTGCCAGCTGTTACTGATGGGGTCAAGAGGAGAGCACGGGGAATAAGTTTTCTTTGCCTTGTGGATGAAATAGAGAAGAGGGGATGGCAGGAAAAAAAGGGATTAATTTTGACTTCACCTGAAATAAAATTTGGGGGTTTTGGCATAAACATCTTATGAAAAAAAACCAACAACCCCAACCAACAAAAACCAAAGAAGTACTGGAAAAGGATGAGATAAATGGAAAGTCAGTTATCATTAAGTACTGCAGATAGCTAACACTTCTCTTCAACTTCATGCTTGAAGAAGAAAAAAAAGCACATTGCAATTAACCATCAAAACTTTCTATTTAAAAAATTGACAAGACAAATGCACAGTTTTGCCTTCCCCTGCTATTTTATTATTTTTAATCCTTTAAAAAGTACTTTTATCCTTTTTCTTTCCAGCTGAAATTATCATCTGCATGTGGCATAAGCATTGAAATTATTTCTATTCTTTTAAAAGTGTCTTCCTTGGTAGAGATATTATTCTCACGGAACTGATAAGATTTTGGTTGAAATGAGTACTTTCTTCATGGGCAAATTATCTCCCCAGTTCTCAGTACAGCCTCAGGCAACGTTTTACCCAACAGCTGGCCGTTACTAAAGAAAGAGAATGCTGAATAGTCATTTGAGATGTACGAAACCCCTTGTCTTCTCATACACGAGCATTGTCTTTCTCTGCCTGAAAACTGTAAGCACATTAAAATGTTTTCATTGGCCCATCTGTTAGCAGAAAAGGCTTTGTGAAATCCGTGTGAACTTCCATTGATATATGGTGCTCTATTAACTACCCAAGCCATGTTGATTATTTATTATTCATTGTTTAGATTTATAATAGTGTTTATAGGATAAATATTTATTATAGAAGCCCTTGTTGACTCGGGCATGGTTGTAAAGCAAGCAGAAAACAGCTTGAGCGAAGACCACCCTTCTTTTCAAAAACCCTCCCTAACTATGGTTAGATTCCACACCTCCATCTTCTGATGGTGTGAAGAACATTATTACAAGAGATCTGTACAGTGATTTACAGTGAAAACCAAAGTCTTGGGTCTTTTATTTTTTTCTTAAATAACACTGAAGAAAAAAAGAAGAATATAGTAGGAAGAATCACTCTTTTACAAATCTCTGAGGTGTTTTTTTTTTTTCTTCCTAGTTTTAGATATGTCTTTCCTGAGGATTTTGAGATGAAGTCCCCATAAATGCCCATCTCCGCAGAATAAAAATTGCACTGCCAGTCCTCCTGCCTTGATGACAGGAGGAACAAAGAGCTGATGATCACGTGTAGGAATCCATATCAACCTAGTTTGTCTGCTGTCCCAGAGCAAACACCCTCAGGCAGTGACCCACATTTTTATTTTTATTTTTTTTAGCTATTTGTTTGCTTGTAATGTGTCCTGCTTATTTTGTGGACCTGGTCCCAAATTTATTGGTGTTACCAGGAAAGTTTTCAATGGCAACAGTGGTTTTGTACTCCGGCTATAGAACTCTCATGGAAGGTCATTCATGTGTTATTTGTGTTAACCTTGCAGATCAACTGGGCTACTGGAAACTGGTGAAATGGAAGAAGTGGTTTGGGATTTTCAAATGATACATCAGATTATTTGGACCCCAGAGAACCAAGACTCCCTTCATTTCTTCCCTCACACGTCTACAACCCTCTCCACCTCTTGCTATTGTTCATTAAGAAAATCTTGGTATCATTCTTTTTAGCATTTAATGAACATGAGAGAACTGGTTCCAGATCTGTGCTTTCATAACTGGTTCTTGTTAGACTCGCCATGACAGGTTGGGAAAGGAGCCCAGAGCGGGTGGGTGGAGAGATCCTGGCCAAGCAGAGCTGGCCAGCTCCTGGGATGTGCTATGGAGGAACTTGATTCCTTTCAGAAGCACTTGGTTTTTTCCCCTTGGCTCTGTGCTCTCTTGGCCTGTAGCTTTATTTTTAGCCTGTCTCACTCTTGTGTTCGTCTCTCCACCTATACCAAGCCCACAGGAGCAGGATCTACTTTTCAAACTACATCTGTGCCTGGATGCAAGTGATGAGGCAAGGTGTAGAAACCCTAAAGAGACAGCACATCCTGTAAAATTCAAATGAATCACACTGGGAGCAGCGACATAAAGAGGAGAAAATTATGGATGCCACCTCCCAATAATACAGAATCACAGAATCATAAAATGGTTTAAGTGGGGAGGGACCTTAAAGATCATCAAGTTCCAACCCCCTGTCACGGGCAGGGACACCTCCCACCAGACCAGGTTGCTCAAAACCCCATCCAACCTGGCCTGGTACCCCTCCAGGGATGGGGCAGCCACAGCTTCTCTGGGCAACCTGGGCCTGCGTCTCACCACCCTCACAGGAAAGGATTTCTTCCTGAGATCCCATTTAAATCTCACTTCTTTCAGTTTAAAATCATTATGCCTCGTCCTATGACTCTCTTGCCTCATCAAGGGTCCCTGTCCATCTCTTCTATAGGCCTCCTTTAGGTATTGGAAGGCTGCTCTAAGGTTTCCCCAGAGCCTTCTCTTCTCCAGGCAGAACAACTCCAGCTCTCTCAGCCTGTCTTCATAGGAGGGAGTCTCCAGCCCTCTGATCATCTTCATGGCCCTCCATTGGGCTCATTACAACAAGTCCATGTCCTTCCTGTGCTGAGGACTCCAAAGCTGGACACACTACTGCAGGTGGGGTCTCACCAGAGTGGAGTAGAGGAGTAGAATCACCTCCATCTCCCTGCTGGCCACATTCCTTTTGACCCAGCTCGGGATGCAGTTGGCTTGCTTTCTGGGCTGCCAGCACAAATCGCTGGCTCATGGTCATCTTCTCATCCACCAACACTCCTAAGTCCTTCTCCTCAGGGCTGCTCTTAATTCATTCTCCACCCAACCTGAATTTGTGCCTGTGTTGGCCTGGTTGAAGTTCACGAGGTTTGCCTGGACTCACTTCTCAAGCCTGTCCAGGTCCCTCTGGGGACACTTGTTAAAGTTAGCCAGTATGCAGGCAAATTTGGAATGAAGAATGAATTGTGTTCAACTGTTTGTTTCTGCTGTTAGTTCTGCCCTGGCTGGCTCTTCTCAGGGGTTCAGGGAGGTGAACATCACCCTCTGGAGCTCCTGCCCCAGACCCAAGCACAGGCATGTCTGCGGGAGGCAGAGAAGCTGGCAAAGTCATCTCCCAAAGTGCTGATTCTTTAAGATGTTGCTTTAAACCAGATTGTTGCTAGGAAGCTTGTCTTTGTGTTGGAAGCTGTTTCCTCCTTACTCCAAGGCAGATCAGAGTAAATTCACTGAGAGCAGCCTGAAATACATACATATACATATATATATATATGAGGTTAGACAGGAGAATATCCAGATCCAGTGCATTTAGAGATGGGAACAAAGTCAAACCTCAGTCCAGGCAGCCACGAAATACGGAGGTTATAGTGCTGGATATAGGTTCAGCCATGGGAAACTGTCTGGATTTTACCCTGAGATCTTTACTAGCTTACATCCCTAACTTACTAAACACCTTTTTGCATTTAAAGATTAGGTTAGTCTTTCGAACTCTTGATTTTTTTTTTTATTCCCCCTCTCCCCCCTGAATTTTTGTACATGTATACATCATTTACAATTTTTGGCTCAGACGTTTTTTTTTCAGTAAACCCACAAATGTTCCACTCCCGTGGTATTTGAGGTTGCGAGTCTTCAAATAGCCCTGTTTCACATCCCTAACTGGGTCTACCTATATTTGCCTTCTGCTGATGTAGTCTTCAGCTAAACCACCACGTTTTCAGGGTTTTCCCACAACCATGAAAAAAGAAATAGCTAAATTTTTTCCTCCCTGTTTTTTTTTTATTTTTTTTAAACAAAGCACGATATTTTTAAGCAGTCCTAGGAATCCAGGAGCTGGAACTATTGGGGAAAAAAAGAGAAAAAAAAAAAGAAAAAAGAGAAAAAAAAAGAGAGACTTGCAATAATAAATTGGCAGTTATGGAAAAGCAGGCCTGTGGTTTGCTATTTATACTTGCGTCTGATCTGTTTGGCTCTTGTCTGAACTAGATCATTGAAGGGATTACTGCTTTATTTGTAATGCACCAAACATATCTTTGGTATGAAAATTATCATCGCGCAGATGTGTTCCTTGGGTTGCATCCTGCACACACATACCTCGTAGTAAATCAGAAACAGCTTCAAGAAAGGAAGCAGATTCACATGGAAGTAAAACTGGAGTCTATCTTCGTGCCCACTGTATATATTTCTATCAGGCTCCGAGATTTGTTTGACTTCCTATGATTGAATACTGAGCTAATGTTGATATTAGCAGCTAATGCAGATGAAATATCGCCAGAGCTGCTGCCAACTTATGTTCAACTGAGGCTGATGGATTGACTCTGGGGTGGGATTCACCTCAGCTAATTTTTCAGTACTGTATTTGAGTTAGTCAAGCCCCAACTCAGCAGAGGACTCGCGCTCCTTTCAGTGACACAAAGCAGTACGAAGCACGGAGGAGAAGATCTCTACACAATTATCCTCCTACCCTTTATCCCCTCCCCTCATCGTTTTTTCATTAAATTGTGATGTTAAGTTGAACCCTCAGAAGTAAAATTTTTAGCAGCTTTTCACGGGTGGGAAGATTGTCAAAGTAGAGGAGGAAAAAAATGGAAATACACTGAAATCTGAGTATCAGGTCCTCCAGAAATAAGGGGCTTTCTATGCAGGAGAGCGACAGGACATCTGAGTGTGTTTCTGTTGATTAAGTCCTTGTCTTCACAAGAAAGATCCGTTGAGCAGTTTTTTGTTTGGTTGTTTATTTTTTTTCAACTGAGTGACAACACGAAGAGATCTGTTTCTAAATCCAGCCAGGGTGTGGAAAATACAGATATTTATACTCTCAAATCATCTTTGAAAATGCTTCGTTATTCCAGAAGATGGAAATACTTTCATGAGATGCTTTACTAGTTCTCATGTCTATCTCCTCTTCTTCAGGATGACCGTGGGACCAAATCTTTTTGCAGGGAAACCTTAGTTCTGATTAAGACAAAGTATTTTGCAGAAACTTTGTTAAGTTATTACAGGGAAATACTGTTTGGCAAACTTTGTGTAGAACCTCCTTAATTTTTCCTTCAGTTTTGAAAGATTTAATGAAATCATTAACACCACCTCACTATTTCTGGTTGAAACGCAGTATTTGTTGTTTGAAAAAATCAAGGGCAGCTGCTTCTCAGTACTCACTAAAAAATTTTTATCTTTTCTGGATCAAAGTGCCTCCTGTCTGTGTTAAAACGGGGCAGTACAACACTTTCCCTGTTTTGTGGCAAACTTCAGAAGCTTGTTTCCGTTTGGAACGAAGAATGTGTTTGTTAACATTAATTTCCCATAAAATGGAAACGTTGAGTTTGGACCAGTTGGATTTGAAGTGATGAATACTTATCTCTATTCACTAAGCTGCACACATCAAGGGACTTACTGACTTTTCCAGCAATATAATTTTAGTGTCATACTTTCCCAGTACTTTAATTTCTGTCTCCTCTGGATCTGTCACATATTGATTCTTCTGTAGAGTGAAACAAAAACTTGTTTTCCCCAACATCAACCTTAATCTTATAAACTTTATATTACAGACAGGAACTAAAGCAGGGAATAATACATGATTCAAAAAAATCACGATGTCAGAATGCCTCATTCACAAAATCGTGGAAAGCAGATTCAGTGGTTTTGTGGATCCTAACATTCTAAAAATTAAATATATTTCACTTCCACTAAGAAAATATCAGTAAAATCTTTGGCCAAATACAATCTAATCATCTTTTGACATAATAATACTGTGTAGATAAGCGCATTCAGACTAATCTTATAAAAAAAGCTGGTGAAATAGCAGAGGGGACTAGTTTAATATAAAAGGCTTTCTATCTGTCGCTCGAAAGTATGTCCCCTGCTATATTTATGGCTTTACAGCTGTTGAGATACATAGCATAGTATTTATCTTATCTAAATTTAGCCACCAAAATGTTAGACAGCTGGAATGTCAGCTATTTGAGGGATTAGCCTAGACAAATTTTGTGTGATAGATGCTTTAGATAAGCAACATTTCCTCAGATAATTCCTAATCATGCTGTACGATCTGAAGGTTCAGACTTCTGTTCAAAAAAAGCAAAGGAAGGAATTAACTCAGTATGGCAGAAAGTTTGTTAGCACTGGATTCAAAACATCAAATGATCCAGAAAATAAGTTTGTTTCATCACATCAAAGGCTAAAACACTGCTCTCATTCCCCATCTCTCAATCCCAGCCAGGCAAACAAAAAATGTCTCACTCTTCACATGAAATCTGCCAAAGGAATAAACGACCAACCAACCAAAACTCACTCCTCTTTCCAAATAACATCAGAAAAGTAAAGACATCCATTGATCCCAAATCCAAAGAAGCTGAGGAATTGAATTTATGCAAAACCACTTGGTTGACATCTGTTGGAGTGGGTCTGAAAATAGCAGCTTTGACTGGGAATTTCACCAGCATTTAATTAAACTGCAATGTGTACATCGTTAATGACAGCGTATTAGCAAGGAACTATTTTATTTCCCAATGTTCTGCACCTGGGTTGGGGCAGAATCAGCACAGGCTGAGGGATGAAGGGATTAAGAGCAGCATTGCTGAGTAGGACTTGGGGGTGTTGGTTGATGAGAAGCTTGACATGGGTTGGCAAAGTGTGCTTGCAGCCCAGAAAGCTCCCCGAATCCTGGGCTTCAGCCCCAGCAACGTGGTGAGCAGGGCAAGGCAGGGAGATTCTGCCCTTCTGCTCTGCTCCAAGAAACCCTCCCTGTGGTGCTGCCAGCAGTTCTGGGGACCTTCAACATCAGAAGGACATGGACCTGTTGGAGCTGGTCCAGAGGCAGTCATGGAGATAGTCCAAGGGCTGGAGCCCTCTACTGTGAGGACAGACTGGAAGAGAGAAAGTTCTGGGGAGACCTTATTGTGGTCTTTCAGTACTTAAAGGGGGCTTGTAAGAAAGATGGGGACACATTTTTATAGTAGGACCTGTTGCGATAGCAGAAGGGGTAAGAGTTTTAATCTAAAAGAGGGAAAGTTTAGACTAAATGTAAGGAAGAATTTTCTTCCAATAAGGATGATGAGACAGTGGCCTAGGTTGCCCAGACAGGTGGGAAATGCCCCATCCCTGGAGACATTTCAGGTTGGAGGGGGCTCTGAGCAAGCTGATCTGTTGGAAGAAGTCCCTGTTGATGGCAGGAGATTTGGATTAGATGGTCTTTAAAGGTCCCTTCCCACTCAAACTTTTCTGTAATTCTATAATTCTTTTCCAATTCTATCCTTTAAAGTCTATTGCTGGGCCAACAGTGAAACTGGAAAAGCAGAGCTCTGAACGTTCACTCTCCCATGTAACAACCTCTAAGGCAAGGGTGAACAAAAGACTGGCTCATGATGGTCTTTGCTGTGAAGATTCTCTGCACTTTTTTGTAGCCCATCAGGAAAGTGCTCAGGTGTTGGTATTTGGAATTCAGGTGATACATTTGTCTCACCACCTGGAAGTATTTGGTGCCTCAAGGAGTGAGAAGGATCCCTGAAGTTGCAGTAGGACAGACACAGTGATCTCTCCATAAATACTGCCTTACCGGAAAACACCTGAAATTTTAAGGTGTTTTATGCTCTGGCTCCCACTTTTATCAGTGCAAATTAGGAGCTCTAGTATGTGAAGTCAGCTGAGGGTCATCAACTTCTTATATTGTCAGGCCCAGTTCTGAGAACTTCATATTATGATATGGAGGAATGATCAATAATCAAAGCTTTCTTGCTTTCTCCCTGTTCTTATGAAACTTGAGTTCTTACTGCAATGTTATCTACACTCTTTCATCATGATAATGTGAAAAAAACCCCAACTTTTAATTGAAACAGCTGTTGTCTCTTCTTCATAGGTAAGAAAATGAGGTCCCCTGCCCATTACTTTGTTATGTTTACAGGAAATGGAGACAGAGGAAATTCTTCACCCACCTGTAATGAATTCTGGGTAGACTTAATGAACTGCAAAAGTCTCTTCTCTCTCCCCATTCCCTCGTGAACAGTGCAGTCAACTTGTAAATTAACATGAGCTCTCAGTTTGAATAACATTTTTTTTTCACTGATGTAATTTCCATACATTTTAAGCTCTGTTTCCATCCTCATCCTTCTCCTCCACCCCACTGATTCCTTTTAGGTTTTCCTTCAAATGTCCAAGTAGCATCCTGAACAAGGTGGCATCTCTACCTGTGGGGATGCCATCTGACCCTGCTAACCCAGAGTGTAGGTATCTGAGTAGGTGGGTAACTGAGGGACACTGGAAAGAACACAGGGTGGGGTCAAGGTGAAAGCAGGCGCTGATTCCCTCTTCTTTGAAGGTTTTCTTTCCCACACCAGGTGCTTTCATAGAATCATAGAATGTGTTGAGTTGGAAGGGACCTGTAGAAGTCATCTAGTCCAAATCCCTGTAGTAAGCAGGGACATTACACCAAGTTTGTTGTTTATCAGAAGCCAATCTTCATTAACAACCATCTGCTTCTCTCCTTGAGCTGAGGCTCCACTAAGCTTTGTTTCTTGAAACCTCAGGCTGGATTAAGGAGTGGCTAATCCCTGAGGGTCATGCAGCTTTGTGAATAGCAACAGGAGCAGAGTTCCACCACATGATCTTCATGGTGGTATCAGCTATTCAGCAGCCTAAGAGAAAGCACATGAAGCCAACACCCCCTTGTAAACAGTTCATTATGTTCTTTACACATCTGTGTTTCTTTTTCCCACTGGCTTCTCCCTCCTACACTCCCAGACTAACTAATTACTTTTATCACAGGTTAAGTATGCAGTCAAGAGGTTCCAGTTGCCATCAGCAGAGTATTTTTAAGCCTTTGCAGCTGACATGTCATTTTAAGATTCAGGCTGGCTTATCCTTGGCCTTCATAACTTTGCATAACTTGTGGCTGGGAGGCAGGAAGAAGCGGGAGTAGGGATGAAGTAGCTCAGGGAATTCCAGGCCAATGGGATGGGTCAAGTAGACAGGGAGGGGAAGGTCGTGAAAACTTAACTGTGGAGCTGCAGGGAGTGAATTCAGCCTGGGTTAAGTGGTGAGAAAAAGAGTGGAAGGAACAAAGGGTAGTGTTTTTAAACTAAGAGGGAAGATTCAGGTGAGATATAAGGCAGACATTTTTTGTGAGGAAGGTGGTGAAACACTGGCCCAGTTTTCCCAGAGAGATGGGAAATGCTCCATCCCTGGAAACATCCAAGATAAATTTGGATAGGACTCCAAGCAACCTGTTGTATTTAAAGATGCCCCAGGTCATTGCAGAGAGTGTTGGACTAAATAACTTTTAAAGGTCCCTTGCAAACCAAATAATTCTGTGATTCTATAGTTTTAGGAATAGGACCTAACAACCGTCTGAAGGAAATCACAAGAACAACCTGTCTCATCCTGAGGAGCAAAATTAGTTTGTAAGAAAGGAACTATGTATCTGTCCTTTTCTTTCTCTCATGTACGTTCTCCCACCTCTGTTACTTGCCTGGCTCAGCCTCACGCTATGATAGGACAGCAAGACTTCTCTGCCTCAGAACACAAACCCTGCTGTGATTCTTGAGTAGCAACCTGAGACACTCTCTCATAGTTTCACATTCTCCCTGTTATCCACTGAAACATTTATGAATTCACCTTTCCTCCTCTTTGCACTTGAATGCTCTCCTGCCAAGGACACTTTGCATTCAGGCCCTTCATCCAGAAACACTCATATACTGCTCATCCCTCCATCTCTCCTTCCAAAGTATTTGTTTGAGTCTTCCCAAAGTGAATATTAGTTTTCCTCAATCTAGCAAAGATCTTAACACAGGCATGTCTCTACATTCTAACCACAGGTCAGTTGCCTCCTAAAGTCCTCATGATGCTGTGTGGTACACCATGACTTCTCAGTGAGGTTCTAAATTAATGTCTCAGCAAAGTCCAAAAATTCAGGAGTCCTTTGTTAATCTTCCCATCAGCCTTTCCCCATTGGTGTTAACACTATCTGTTTATTGATTCCTGCTTTGCAGTTTGCTTGGACTAAAGAACTTCTGAGTTTGTACAGCCCAAATTACAACTGGAAAGATGTCAAGACTTGGAGATCTTAATCAGGATAAAAATCAATAGCATGCAAATGCTGTTTCAAGATAAAAGATGGTATCTGCAAGCAGAACCATCGATGACACTGACGACTTTGTGTCTGTGTGTGTGTGTGTATGAACTAACATCTGTTGCTGTTCTCCTCTGGGAGACGGATAATCCAACAGATACCAGTTTTCAGCCACTGCCACATCTGTCTGCTTTTACATCAAGGCTGATACGTTTGTGCTTTGTGGCAATTCCAGTCCTGCTAAAGTTACCTTAAAGTCACCTCGGGGATTTCCACAATTCCCTTTTCTGAAGCAGAATGTTCCATCCCTGTTGAAAGGGGCTCATGAGCTTTTCTGAACACAACTGGTGCCGCCTGCAATGGAAGTAACGTGCCTTATAAAAGTTAACTGCCATTTAAATAAACACTCTCTAGATTACAGTAGCTCCCATCAGAGGCTGATTTCCAAAAACTGCTAAAGAAAACACCAAAGAACATGAGAGCAGGAAACATGCTGGAAAAATTACCTTGAGATAAATACAGTTCAAGTTTATTTTTCTACTCTGTTTTTATGAGGTAATAGGTAATATTACACAGATGAAATTACCTTGGCTAGCTGGGTTTGCATCTTACATCACCATTTTTCATCTTCTAGGATTTCCTTCCATTGGATCCTGGGGAATTCATGCTATGCTAAGTGCTTTCTTGGTATGGAGAAGAGGAATCCTGGTGGAGGCGTGTTGTGTAAACATGCCTTGGCTATCGGAGCAAGGTTATGGTGAGCAATATGCAAGCTTCATAATTTTCTGCTGGATATGCAGCATGCCTAGAAACTGAAATTCTTCTCTGGTGCAAACGTGTGTGTTTCTGAGAGCTTTGGACTATTTGAGATGACAAGCACAAGCTGAAAGGATGATTGTCTTTAAGTAAAACATGCTCTGTAATAACAGCCCAGGGACATTTCAGCTGTTAACAGCAGAAAGAAGGAAAAAAATGCGTGTAATACCCTATACCCTCAAACATTAAGTGTTTGCAGAGGGAAGGATCAGATTTTCTGGCCTTCAAAAGCGTTGCTTTGAAGAATGGTATGGTAGAACATCTTCATAGAATTTGTAATTGCTAAGTATCCTTCTTAATTCATAAAGAAATATAGGTGCCTCTAAGAGGTGATTCACCTCGCATTGAAACCAGAGTGTAAGGTCAATTGTGGACTTTGACGATGGTTCTCAGTGCCAAGCAACCTGGGATTTCTTTTCTGGGAGTGTGATATTTTGGAGTTACTGACCTGAGGGACTCTGTCAGAGCTTGTCTGGGCACTGGGAGCCCCTGGAAGTTGCTATGAGAGAGGTAAATGAATGCAGCCAGCTGCAAAACATAGTTATAGCTGCTGTTTTCCTGATTGCAGGGAGCAGAATTCATCTCACTTGAAAATTAAGCACTTAGTCTACGCAAGTTTTCTTGGCTGCTTGGAAAGGCAGAGCACTCTCAGGGAGTGAATCACCTGAAGTAGGTTCTTGAGTCAACACAGGTTTACTGATGCTAAATGTTTACATCGATTCAAAATACGAACAAGTTCATGACAGATAACCCCCCCGAAGCTCACTGTATAAAGATACCCACTCCTGGTCAGGAAGTCCCCGAGGCAGAAGTCTCTGGAATGTATTTTGAGGATGCATAATTCTTTTGATTTTTAGAGTCTTCCGAGGCATTTGCTGTTTGCCAATTTCCAAGAAAGACTGCTCTAGATGGATCAGAGGTCTGGCTTATCTTTCCTATGCATCTAGGCTACACAACCAGCAATAGGTGAGATGATTGCCTCTTCCATATATTTCAGATAGGTGAAGATAATTGCTGTGGATCTCACCTTTCATGTCCTTATTCCAGATATAAATAGCCTGTGTGATGTTTATTTTTTTTCATAGAAAGAACTGATTGTGTTTTCTAGACTACACGTAGTCTGCCTTTGACTGGCAATTTGGTCCTCATGCCCTGTACAGTGATCCCGTGTGATTCTCTTTGAGTCTCTCCACCAGGGATATAGAGAAAGACTCCTTTGTTCTTTGAACTGTCTCATCCACCTCTCCAAATCACCATTTTCCACCCAGCTCCCATCATGATGGACAGGAAGGGTTTTGCCATGTTGACAGAACATGGTTTCCTTGGCATCTATTAACATGTGATGTCTTTTTTACCTCTTCGAGCAAGAATAGGTACAGAATAGAGGAAATAGTCTTCATGGGGCAGTAATCAGGGTTGAAAAGTGAGGTGAAATTTTATTGTGTAGGTCTTGAAGGAGGCGGTGATGACCTCTGGAAGGTCTTCCTGCTTCTTTCAAGATTTTTCTTGACCATCTGACTTTTTTTTTTTGATCAGATGTACTTATTGCTGTGTATAAAAACCTAGGATCTCTCCCCGTCTCAGAACAAAGATGCCACATCCACAGGTCACCTCACGGAGGCAACAAGCCTGAGACTCTAAGGCTCTCTGCAGTTTGGAGTTGTCCCACTGCAACACAGCAATCCTTGTTCCTTCTGAGCAATTTCTTTCACTCACCCAACAAAATCTCCTATATAAGTGGGATGGTGGAACACGCTGTTAAATGTTTATTACTGAAAATTTGAGGGAAACCACATGGATTTGCTAGACAAGACTTGCAAAAAGAAGTTGCAATAAAAAGTTTATAGCATCTCCCCCAGTGCCCTAGCATAGACTTCCTTTTTGTTTATGGAACGTATGCATAAACTGATGGGCAAAATTTATCTCTCCGGCTACGTGGCAAACGTCCATTTCTGACTCTGCTCATATGCACTAGATGAAGAATTTCCCTGTTACTACCGCATCTGAAAAATCAGTATTCAGCACCCAACTGAGATTTGCGCTACATGGGGCAGCATTGCAGGAGGAAGCAGAAAGGAACACTACGTTGCCAGCATAAATTCCTTTTATTTTACTCCAATTCTTTCTCTCTTCACTTTGGGTGCATGTACTATGAAATTGATTGGGGTGATTCTGACATCAGACTGAACAATCACAAATTTTCCGATTATCTCAACTTAATGAGGTACCGGTGACAGAACTCATCAATTTATTTCAAATGCTGAGTATGGGGCATCGAGCTAAGGAATTCTGATTTACATAGCCAGGCTTGGAGTACATGCAAATACAGAAATTGCCTCACTTGTCTTTTCCTTTAAGCTTCTAACTAGTATTAATCAAATCTGTAAATGAAAAAAAAAAATTAATATTAATATTTTGTACAGCTACAGTACTACACCAGTGGAAGCTATTCTCCATATGCTTTTGTGCTGTATAAACTCAAAGTAGTTGAAAGTTCCCAAGAAATATGAAGAGCATCTGCAGTGTAAAAAAAAAAAACAGTGAGGAAAGGGCTAGAAATTTTTTCAAGTTCTCAGCGTCCGACCCAGATAGGCCAAATAGTCACAGGGTTAAATTGCAACAAGGATGAATCAGTTTAGGCATCTGTACGAAAACAAAAAATGAAATCCAGCAAAATCTGTGTATTGGCTGGGGGAAGGAAGCTTTCTATGCCTTACTTACAGAGAATTTCCCATCCCTGCAGATTTTAGGCACGTTCCTGCTGGGAGTCACAGGTAGACCCAGTCCTGGCTGGCAGAAGAGACATGAGTGAGATATTTTCAGAGATTTCAACTAACTCTGTAATTGCAGAGAAAGAGTTAGCTATGCAGATACTTCACAAATATTCTGCATTTGCTTTTTTTGGCATAGGCAGGGAAATGCAGCCTTGTTAGGATGAAGGTTTATAAATAAGATTAGGATCAGGCCTAATGGAGCAAAAGGGGTAGCTTTGCTGTTTGACGGGTCCCGTCCAGTTTTCTCCCATATGTCAAGTAATGCTAACAAAGAGTTTCCTGTTGGAAGAACACTCTCAGGAAGTACTGCTTGAAATAAACCTAAACAGAATAAATTGATTTGTCATTCTGTGGGGGGAAGATGAGGTCTTATAAACACATTTTAATTAAATACGTTCGCTTTGCCTTCTGTGTTCACGCACGTGCAATGAACTGCCCTTTACTTCATGTAACACAGGCCAAAATGATGCTCAAAAGTGGAGGAAAGTGGCTTTTGCAACTCTGTAAGTGGGTAATTCTGATGACAAATTGGGTGGTGCCAAAAAAACTTCCATGGGAACAAAAAGAGATGACAGATGCAGTCAGAAACTTTCATTTCTCTTTGAACATTCACCATGAAAACTGAAAAATTTCTTTCTCTCTGTCTGCTTCCACCTTTTATCCCCTGCTGGCTGTTTGCTACAGAACCTTCTTTGAGGTCAACTGTCTTCACAGTTTGCTTTGGAGTAGTTCATATGGGTGTTACCTTTCACCATGAGGTTCCCTGTCTTTGTCCTGTGGTATCCACCTACTCTAATTCTGCTGGTAGCAAGGACTTGAGGTTTCTTCTGGAGACAGAGAAGAACAGACATTGTGGGGAGGCTGAAACCACATCAGCTATGTATAAAACCAAGCCTTCATCAGCAAATCTTAATGACTTCGCCTGGAATACATAATGAATGTCAACATTGTCTTGAGCACTATCAGGCTGCGGGAATTTCAGACTTCAAGCTGGTGGACAGACAGACAGATGAATGCACTAAAACTTTTTATTCAGAAGAACCAGGTCTGGAAGAGGTCATCTGTCCCCTGACAGCTGAACCTCTGGTCTGTCCCCAGCATGTGGTGTCTATCCAGTCCTTTTTTTCCTCTATTAGTGGTGAATATTCTCTGGCAGTTTGTGTGATGAAAATTAAGAACTGAGATGCGCACACGAACAATCATCCAGTATAGAAAAGACCATGAGGAAATGTGATCTGACATGAGACTGCAGCCCTTTGAGTATGGAGATATCTCCAATCCCATTCAGAAGGGCAGAGCTATGTGATCTAAATATAACCACTACGTCTGTGCTTGACTTTACAGAGAAAAACTCCTTTGACTTCAGCAGTTCTTGGGCTGGCCCATTGAGAAACCATTCATAAAAACACATCATATTAGAGCTGGGAGAAATCTTGAGGATGATTCAAATCAATATGCATACCTCGAGGCAAAGTGGGGCTGGTTCTAAGACAGTCTTCTGAGGTCATGGACCAGTGGATGATATGGTAGACCATAGACCATTTCCCCATCTACCATCTTTCTCTGTTGGTGAAAGAACAAAAAGCTCTGATTCAGTGTCCTTTCCTTCCTCCTCTGCTTTTTGAAGTGATTAGTGAAAGATACCTACTCTTGACTCATCTGACTCCCTTTGTCCCTGCTGGAAGGGAGAAGACATGCAGGTAGTGGAATCTTTGGCTCACAACCTTTGTCATGTTTTTACAGCCTGACAATTAATAGCTGATCAGAGAGGCTGTTGAGCAAGAAAAGCTGGATCACATCTGTATGAAAACTTCATGGAGAACCTGGAGTGCAGTCAGCCTACCTGCGTAATTGGTACCACTCACTGACACATGGGACCTAGTGGTCTACACAATGACAGGGATGGTCAGAAAATGGAAGAACCTCAAGATGTGGCCCAAAATCCACACATAATCCTCCCAGCACGCTGGAGGCTCTCCATGGCAATGGCTCCTTCCTATGAGGTCACCTTGGTTACTGAACCCATCTAGGTTTCAATGTGATGCCTTCAACACCAAACAGAGCCCTAGGATCAGATGACAGCAATCGCTCCCACTGCATCCAAAACACTGCCTCTCAGCAGAAAAAAATGTCTGGAATGCACCGTCATTGTATTACACAGGGACGCAATTTCACTGCAGGGGATACAGTAAACCCCTGAAAGATGTTGGCCGATCAACAGATCATGCCATAAGACTCTGCTCAGATGGCTTTTGGCATGGCTGCCTTGAGACAACCCTAATTAAAACCAGCTGGCCCTAACTATATTTAGTGATATTTATTTGGGTTTTGATGCTTCTCTCTCCCCCCTTTTTTTTTTTTTCCCTTCTGTTTAATCCATATGGCTGTAAAGAATTTCTAAACAAGCAGAAACAGGCGTGTTGTTGATCAGCTAATGAGAACAAGAGCTGGATGAAAGGGGGTGGCAAACCCAACTGAAGGGCACAATACACCAATGAATGGGCCATAGGCAATAGAGCTGTCAAGCTGTTTGTCGTAGGGTTGTGACTGGAAACTAAAGCAGCTAATTGTCATGCCTGTGTGATCGAGAGGGTGGGATTAGTGCTGATTCCTAGTGGGATTCCCAACATCCTGGCAGACCCTGAAAGACCATCCAGTCCCAAGGCAGGAAAAATTACATCTCTGCTCTTCCTGACAGCAGTTTATTTAAACTCACCTTAAAGCTTTCCAGAAGGCAGAAGTTTTCCATAAAACAGATTCCAGCACACAGGATTCATCCTAACACAGAGTTTCTCCTAACATTTAAGCATAAAGATTAACTGTCCTTCAGCTTCAGCTCTTGATTATCCCAGGCATTGGGAGTAGAGCAATCTTGAAGTTTCTCATTTCCTTGCCTTCTCTTCCTCTCTCCGCCATCTCATTCCTCTTCACTCTAAACAACCCCAGTGCATTCAGTCTGTCTTCATATTATCCGGGTATGTGCTGTTTGGCAGCATCTGGGGGAATTTTATTATTATTATCCCACCCAACCAATAAACCTACTTCTGTCTCTCTGGCTTTGGGATTTAATGGGTTGACATTTGGGTGAGACCGGCCGGCTGCAGAGCACGTGGCCATCCCCACTTCACAAGAGTAGGCGCTCACCCCTTACCAACCAAGTGCTCATCGGATGAGGATTTACACAACTGGAAGCCCCTTCCCTTCCTCCCTCCCTTTAAATCAAGCTTGGAGCTAGCGTTGTAAGGCGTCAGACGCTTGTATGGCTCCTATTACCCTGGGATCCCAGCAATGCCCATCACTTCATCTAACACCTTGTGAGGGGTGGCTGGGGATCCAATGTTTTGTGAAACCCTGCATTTCGCAGCTGATGAACCAGAAGGGAAAACCTGGTAGACTCCATGTTTTATGAGAATGGGGAGAACAATGCTGTCATCAGTTTGCACTTAATCTTTTCCTCTTGGCAGTCCAGATGTGAAGTGTTTTGTTTCAGACTCTGTAGTGCTGTTGTGAATATGACTGCTCTTTCTGCAGTTGTCACTCAGTGGGGCACAAATGGGACAAAATCAAACTCTATGAGACTTGGAAAATCTACCAGTCAGGTCCTCTATCTGACCTCTTTGTAGAATTGTTCAGGTTGGAAGGGACCTGTAAGATTATCGAGTCCAACCGTTAACCCAACACTGCCAAACCCACCACTAAACCACATCCCTCAGCACATCTACCTGGTTTTTAGATACCTTCAGGGATGATGAAACAACCACTTCTCTAGGCAACCTGTTCCAAAGCATTTACATTTTATTACATCTCAGTGTAATATTTTTTCCTAATATTCAGTCTAAATCTACCCTGGTGTAACTTGAGGCTGTTTCGTCTTGTCCTATCACCTGTTCCCTGGNCTTGGGAGAAGAGACCAACCCCCATCTCTCTGCAACCTCTTTTTGGGTGGTTAGAGAGAGAGATAAGGTGTCCCTTTTATTATTATTATTATTATTATTATTAATTATTATTATTACCTTTTTCTTTAGTTTTCCTACACTGAGTGACTGTGTACAGCCCAGCAAACTGATATTGACCGAAAAATGCTGATAAAAATCATATCCATAAACAGTTTCAGGAGGTTCTTTTTCTCAAGAGAAGTTTTTGCCAGCTGAGGATGGGAAATGGGATGTAGCAGTGTCCAACTACCATGGACTTGGCATCCATTTCATTAGGTTTCCTTTGCACGCTTAGGCGAACCCCAGGAGATAATCGTAGTTACACATCTTTGGAAGACACACTGAAGTTATCATGACTGCACTTACACCAGAGGAGATCTGGACCAATCATAGCATCCGTCATTCCTGTGGGACTGAGACTTGTTCACCAAGTAGGTGTTTCCCTGCCCATTGAAGGATCTGGTACCGCCTCAGGTCTGAGTTGAACACTAAAAAATTATCACCGTCATCCTCAAGTGAACAGACAAATCTCTCTGTGATTCTGATTCTCCCTTACCAAGTTCCAGAACCCCTTTATCCTGCCAGAAAGACTGCGTACCTTCCTCTACCTCTTTCTGTGCCAGGAATTTCAGGAATCTTGTGTCTATGGAGTGCTCCTGTCAGAAAATGGGGAAGGAGCATGCAACCCTGTGGTCAATCAAAAGTAAAATTAACAGGCAGATTTTTAACTATTTTTTTTCTTTTTTAATAAATGACCATGTTATTAGTGTTTTCATTGTGATAAGTATCATTCATGTATACATATCTTCAAAATGCAAAATATCCTTGACAGATTAATTGAAATACATTGTATTTATCACTTCCTGCCCTGTCTTTATATACTTACACCGTAACCTACACATGTTCCTAGGCGTGCACGTGGCAACACAAGCACACAATTGTATTTATATTTCTGCTCCAGACAAACCAATGTAACAAGCCAAACAGCAAGCAAATATGCTTTGATATCAGAACCTCGGAACATTCTTACAGAACCACTTTTGGGTTTGGGGAACTGGTTCAAAATGGTCAAGCATATCTCTGGTTTGCCGACGTCAACAAGTATGAATTGGACTCATTCTTTCCAGGAACTCTCCTCTCCTATTACGTCCTTGCGGTGTGCTGCAAAACCAAGATGTGACTGGTCTGGGCTACTGGGGATCACATGGTTCTTATCGCATGAACTGGAGTCCAAGTGAGCTCAGTCCCGACGTACGTTAAGTTTTGATGTGCTCCCAGTTACCTATTTGGGATCTTGAAAGGGATACCCAGAACGTCTTCAACTGCTGTCAACTGCTAACCACTGTTTAGCTATTAATTGCTATTTTGGGGGGCAGAAGGGATTGCCTTTCTCTGTGCTGTGTGCAGAATACCCTGCAGACAACACTCCCGGGACATGACTCATTAACTGCTTGTGTTGTGGACTGATATCCCCTGTGGGTATCCCAGCACAGAGAACACTTGGAGTGCAGGTTCAATATCATATTTCCCATGTCCTTACCCCCAGATATCTTTTGGCCACTATCTAGACAGTATAATCTCTGGAGAAACTCTTGTAATTGAAACTGGGCAGGACCAGATTGTTATCTATTTTATGTCTTTTTAGATTTCCTTTTTATATCAATGTTTGCTACAGAGATCTGGGGTGTTCTTTGCGGGGGTGGGCTTGTTTGTTTGAATTTTTGTCATTTCTTCACTAGATATGTTGTGTCTTAGTGGGAGAGTTTGACTGTTTAATGTATCTTACACAAAGAGTGAGATCTTAGCACATCTTTAAAAAGAAAGTTGATGGAGTAAGAAAACCTAAGACCTGAACACCAATCCTCCTTCTTACAAGTCTTCTATTAATCCAGTCCTTCAGATCATCCAGTCCCACCCCCTGCACTGGGCAGGGACATCTCCCATTAGACCAGGTTGCTCAAAGCCCTGTCCAGCCTGGCCTTGAACCCCTCCAGGGATGGGGCAGCCACAGCTTCTCTGGGCAACCTGGGCTAGGGTCTCACCACTCTCAGCAAAGAATTTCTTCCTAAGATCTCATCCAAATCTCCCCTCTTTCAGTTTAAAACTGTTCCCCCTTGTCCTATGGTGCCCCTCCCTGATCAAGAGTCCCTCCCCATCTTTTCTGGAGCCTGGACTTTTAGGGACTGGAAGGGGCTCTAAGGTCTTCCAAGAGTCTTCTCTTGTCCAGGCTGAACCCTCTCAACTCTTTTAGCCTGTCTTCACAGATGACATGCTCCAGCCATCAAAGCATCTTAATGGCCTTCTCTGGACTTCATTCGACCAGTCCAGGTCCTTCTCATGTTGGGGACCCCAGAGCTGACTTCAGTACTGCAGGGAGGGTTTCATGAGAACGGACTACTGGCCTCTCCAGCGAAAAATGCTTGTTAAACATGACTGATTCATGACTAACATCTTTTTGGGTCCCAAAACCTACACCTCTCTTATCTTAAATGAGATTCAGCGAATGTTAGCAGTGGATCAGCTGATCAATCATACAGCTCATGCAGTCTTTAGTCACTAAGTAACCATCCAAATCTTATTCCACCTTCTTCAGTCTGTATGTGAGAAATCTCTTGGAACAACTAAAGAGCTAGAGGAAGGAAAAGGAAGAATAAAACAAAAAAGGGAGAAATGGTTTTGAAGAACAATGGAGGTTAAATTAGATGTAAAGACCAAAACTATGTGTTTGGTGGATACCTATTTAAAAAAGATCTCAAGGTTCTTAAAAAATGATCAATAAAGAAATAAGATCAATAAAGAAATAAGAGGATAAGATGGTAACTAAGGCCGAGCTAGAAATGTTACTAGAAATACACCCAAGGACAAATCCTGGGTACAAATGCTGGGGAGTTAACGTGGGATCATATTCCCTGTTCACAGACTGAATTGTACCTGTATATCACAATCTGATCCATAGGTAGAGGTGGATTTACACATACTTTGCACATACCTGAATGCTAACTTGGCTGCCAGAGCTCAGCTCTCTTTTCCCACCTCCATGACTTCTTCAACCAAGCAGTGCCTGGTGGAGGGTCCCCAAGGTTTTAAGAGTACAGAGTGGAGCTAACCCTTGAGTCCTTCAGCTCAGGGCATTCCTGGCGTTGCTCTGCCAGCCAACTCTATGTGACTATTGTTCCTGAGCTGTTGGATCAGATTGGGTTACAGTCCCTCACGGTGAGGGGTTTTGTTTCACAACCAGGCCAGAAATTCCACTGCATGAAAAAGGAAGACGAGTATTTTGGGAAGTGACATTAATGTTATACGTGTGACATCACAAGAAAAGACTCCATGTTCCCTTTTGACACCCCCTTTACCTATTAAAACAAACAAATACAGAGCATCGACAGCAAGTAAATTATTATTTACTGTTAGAACAGTGCTTGCTGTGCGAGGTTCCAGGAGTATGTTCCCACCACATACACTGTGTGTCTTCTGCAGGAATTGTATTCAGTTCCCAGGATGTATAGTACAGTGTGGAAACATCATGAGAAAGTTATTTCTTTCCTAATTCTGCCACAGATTCTCTGTTTAACCTTGGTAAAATCACCTATCTTTCTCACTACCAAAAAAAAAATAAAAAGAGAAAAGAAAAGTATAGAGTAACACTCCCCACTCCCTTTTTTCCTTCTGTCACTTGGTTACTTGCATGTATATTCTAAATATTTATATTTTACATAATTTCTTTTTAAAATTTTTTTTCCCCTTCAGGTCTGTAACTAGGAAGTTGGAACTGTGGTTTCTGCTGGGACCTCAAGATAGTCCTGTGACTCAAATAGTAATGATAAATGATAGGAAGGTGTAAATTACTTTGATCATCGCTGCAAGAGTTGCCTTTATGGTTCTGGTCTGGAATTTTAAATATCTCCAGTAATGAAAGAAGGAAAAAAGAAATGAGTAGCAGAGCCAGATCATGAGCCTTCATGGTTCATTTGAAGTTGTTAGTGCTCATCTGCAAGCAGGATTTGGCCTACAGGAAGCTGAAATGAGATAAGCTGGGTACATTTATTTTTGTTGTTGAAACAGAAAGTTCCAACAGAGGCCTGGCTTGTTGAAGGCTGTTTCTTGTGATGTGGGATTTCTGCCTTCATCTCCCATCACATCAGTAGATAACATAACCTCAGAGCTTCCCAAATGCCATAGTTGTGTTATGTCCTGGGAACTTGCTTCTGGTGGACTCTGGGCTTGGGCTTTGGTAACGACTGGGGTGGAGAATTCATGAGTGTCTCTTTGCTCATCGGTCTGGGAGAATCTGAAGAGAACAACGGGAGTCTCAGACTTAGTCTAGGACCTTTGCTAACCCCAACTTTGCAATTCTGCAGTGGTTACCACAACTTCATGGCCTGAAATACAGTTTCATTTGGCTAGAGCTCATTTCATATAATTAGCCATCCTGATCAGTCTTCCAGGCTTCTTCTCTGCCAAGTGGCATGTTGTTGAAAAGCATGTAAAATGTATTTCCACAAGAATGTGAAAAATTGCTCTTTTTCCATGGAATTCTTTTTATTAGTACCTAAAAGAGAACCTGAATGGAAAATAATACAAAAAAGAAAAAAAAAAGTATATTTAGGAGGAGGGAGGGAGGGAGAGAGGAAGGATGGTATCCCTGCAGGTGTCCAAGGCCAGGCTGGATGGGGCTTTGAGAACCTGGTCTAGAGGGAGGTGTCCCTGCCTGTGGCAGAGGGGTTGGAACCTTTCCTTTCCAACCCAAACAATCTATGATTCCATAATTCTATGACTTGCAGATCCAGTGTGGTAGCAAACTTAGCTCTTGGTGTTTTCCTTCAAACAAGGAAGAAGTCAATTGCAGGCCCTGACTAGGTTTTTCTGTTGTTCTTGTTGAGGCTGAAAGCAAGAGTCTTAATTACATGAGGTAGTTAACAGTGACTAATTCTTCGATTCTGGAGGTGACCAGAAAACTTCAGTTTCTGGAGGACTTCAGATCAAACTTTGGTCTAGGAGGTATGACCTGTCATTGTGATTCATTTAATTTGGAGCAAAAACATCAGTGTTTGATGATGGATCCAGGTGAAAATGCTTCCCAAAATACTTACCACATTCCGTTGTAGCGTGTGGTAATTCTTTCTAGCTTCAGCGGTCAGAATTTATGCTAAAGCATTGCTTGCATGTGATTGGGCAGGGAGGAGTAGGATGTTCAATCTTTCATAGATGAGGTTTTATGGTTGATTATCTCCTGTGTCCAGCACCAGCTCAGAGAAGTCTCCTGAGATGTCCTCTTCTCAGACTTTTCTGTGAATGAAGAGATATTGTTGGGGCTTTTTTAATTTGGTTTTGGGTTTGGTATTATGGTGGGTTTTTTTTC
>VXBW01007085.1:101519-169438 GCA_013400375.1 Thinocorus orbignyianus
CCCTTTGGGGTCATTTCCCAGTACACAGCGAAATCTCTGTGAACCCACTTCAAGCTTCCAAAAGAGAGCAGCTGTTGCAGTCCCTGAGTTTGCTTTTTAGCTGATGCCACCGCAAACAACACAGCTTGGAAGAAAGGAAGAAATCCACCTTTGCCCACCCCTCGCACTGCAGCTGTCTCTGGTAGTGGTTCAGCAACAACACTAAAAGCTCAGCTTCGAAATTTGCAGCAGCCACATCACAGTACAAGCGGGGACAGTCAAAGGCTGTAAAAATAGTTGCAGTGCCATATGAGCTGCTGATCTCATGCAGCTCCAAAAAAGAGAGGGTGAAGAAGCAGAAGGGAGGACAGGAAAATGCCATAACCACCTTGAAATTGGTTTTGTGGGTCTCATTTTCCTTATAATGGGCTTTATAAAGTTGAAAATGCAAAGTGATGATGAAATGGTGTCGGTAGTGGGAGCTTTCAGGGAAATCATCTTGGATCTAGCACTCTTGCCTTTAGCATCTGCTCTAGGATCTGCAAGGTCACCCTGAAAAGAAGTATTTACTTGTCTGCTAAGGGTATGGGCAGTAACCTGTTGTCTACCTGTCAGTTGTTGAGGTTGATCATTTTACCTTTTCTGCAAGAAGGTCATGAGTTGACTTGCCAGTAAGTATTCAACAGAGAAGAGTTCTCAGGCTCTGTTGAGTCTCAGAGACAAAGGCATAAAAACCTGTGATAGATGGAGGCTGGGGATAGACATACTCCTTTTAGAAATAAAAGAATGTTTCATTTTATTCCTTTCCTGAAAAGAAAATTGAAATAGCCTAGTGGGGATGAAATGGGCTGTACAAGTATGGAAATGTGGCATTTCCTCACTTTATGTGTCTGAAAATTAAGCCTCAAATGTGAATGGCTTGGACTTCCTTTGCCAATATATATAGAGGGAAAGAAAAGTCTAGAAGGATATTTATCCTACCTGTTACAAAGGCCAAAAGTTGGAAAGAATTGCCATCTGGGAGCGTTTCTTCACTTTGAGAAAGAGAAGAGAAGAGAAAGCTGATTACTCGCCTGAAAGCTAGACATTCCATCAGCGTGAAAGTTAAATGACATCACTGTCACCTAACGTTTCGAAAAGGAATTAGATGAATTTCTGAAGAAAAAAACAAAACAAAACAAAAAAAAGTCTATACTTAAAAGAAGTAGACTGGCATGAAGAACCAACTGTAGGATCCTGCTGATTTTTATAGACTCCTACAGGCTTTGCTGCAGGACTTGAGAATTTTCCTAAGGCTGTAACGCACAGAGCATCTCATTTCTGTTCCTTGTCCTCTGTTACCTAAATAGTCTCAGGATTCATTATATACTCATTTTCTACTAAATTTCACATGCAGCAAGAGCACATTTCTACCAAGTTTTGTGTCACCGGTGCTGCTTTACTCCTTGGTATCTTCAGTGTTACATTTTCCATGTATTCTGTAAAAAGCTATTTTTTTCTAATTTCCCTCCCCTCCCCTGTCTCTCCTCCCACCCTCTCAGCCTGATGAAGAGCAAACATGTGTTCTCCTGATCCCAATAGTCAGAAAGTAAATGATGGTTACTGCCAGACAATCTACTATTCTGGTCCATATCCACAGCTGGTATAAATCAACATAGTTCCCTTGAAGTTAGTGGAACTCACTGATTTATAGCAGCTGAAGAGTTGGTCCAAAGGCAGGCGTTCGTTCTTCCTTTGAGCTGATATTCCTATAGGGAGCAGTGGAAATATCGGTCAGACAATTCACCCTATGGAAATTGGGAACAGCAACAGTAATCTCAGCGAAAATTCTCATTTTTACCTTTATTTCTGTCCTCCTCCACCTTTGCTCACAGCAGCTTCCCATCAGATAGACACCTCTCAGTTGGCCCATGTGGATACAACCCTTTCTGTCCTTCCTTCCAGCATATTTTTGTCTTGTTTTAACCACTCAGGTGTTAAAACATGGATGGAAAAACTGTCAAGCTTGGTAGTTGGCAAAAAATAGGGAGAAAATGGGAGATTTCTTGGGGGTTCTCCTTCTGCTGGATTTGGTGGGGCTTCTTTCTTTCTTTTTTTTTCTTTCCTTCTTTTTTTTCCCCCCCCTTCCCATTAACTATCTTTGAAATGCAATTGCCTTTTGAAAATATTTGATTTTCTGTTTATAACTTGGTTATATTAAAGTACAGAGGTTGAGTAGCATGTGAGCAGATGTGGTTTAGAGTTTTCTTTCTTTGTCCAACAGCTGACAGGACATCTGCTGCGCTGGGGACTGAAGAAGCAGAAAAATAAATTGTCTTCTGGTTGCAAATCTTCTAAAACCACTTTTTCTCTGTTCTCTGGGGAAGGCTCTCAAGCTGTGGCCATCTTACAACTCTAAGGACAGCATTCCTTATTGGGAAAAGTTGCACAACAACTTTTGGTTGGAGAAAGAACATCTTTGACGTTCTCTCAACCTCTCATTTAAAGATGTCTGGAGAGTTTCCATGGATGGTTGTTTTTGAAGACAGAATTGAAGTTTAAACTCAAAGATTAATTTTATTTGCATTTTTAACCGAAAAAAAAGCCACGAAACCAACCCAACCTACTTGTGGAGTGGAGGATGTTATTCTGTTGCGAAGTCAAATATCTGAGAACTGATACGTTTTGGCCCCAAATGGTTCAACTTAAATATCCCACCACAGAATTTCATTAAAAATATTAACTTCTCTCAGATCTTAATTTTCCTCAGCAAGAGGCGGTTCACATTCTTTATACAATCTCCTCTTCTTGGTCTGATCTCTTGAGGTCTCTTCCATCCTAGGCTGCTCTATAATTCCAGTAAAACTGGACAAACAGACTTATCAAGGATCAGAGAACGATAAGACACTGTGGCTATACTCCCGAATTTAAAAGATTAAGATTTTGGCCAGAATATTTTGTTTTTCACATATATTCTATTTTTTCTGGTTCTTAAATCCAATTTTTTATGATTTTTTTTTCTTCTGTGAGAAATATCTTGATGAGCTCTATTCTCTTTGAAGTTGATCCCAGTCTGTCTCTCAGGAGAAACTTATCTTACCCCAATGATCAAGTGAATTTTAGAATATTCACAGCTTGCCCAGCCTCTCATGTTGGACTCCAGGGTGACTCTGGAATAACTTTTTGGCAGTAAGATCTGCTGCTAACATCTGCTGTGAGCAAGACTGAAAAAAATTGAAGAGCACAACCCCCACCCCCTGCCCTTCAAAACCTATTAATAGGAAGAGGGATTTTTGGTCAGAGATTTTTTTTTTGCAGCTGCTGGGACTCTAGGGATCCCCGTGGAAGAGCTGAATGGGGGATTTAGGGCAAGATTAGGTGCATTGATTTGGCTGTTTGCAGAAGGATTTACAGGGCATAGGAGGATCTTTAATCTGTGGAATTGATCCAAGACATCCACCCAGCAGTGGTTAGCCAGCCCTGCAGGTACTTAAAACTCATAATACACCTCCCTGTTTTGCCTGGACATTGTATATTTAAATAAAGATAAGCATACATATGTGCAGTAATCACACAGATGGGGCTATTGCCTGCTGTCTATGCTACCCTGTGATGAAAAAGCAAAGTGAAGAACCACCTGAAGCTGTGAGAAAGGGCTGATCTGTGTGGGTATTTTGGTCGTTGACACCTCTGCACAAATAAACTAAACAGAAATCAGGAGGGAACATGCCGTGGGTTTATAGGAGGAGCAGACAGGTAGGAGACTGAAGGAAATCTCAAAGTATTTAACTGGGATTTTGGTTTTGGCATGGCTAGAAGCCTCCCCTTCAAGCAGAACTGAGAATTTGCAAAAAAAAATTTAAAAAAATAATCAGGATGCTGTAACCGTTTTGATTTTGACAGAAGTGCAAAGGATCTTTTCTGTGAATTGTGTCAAACCAGCTGTACCATGAAAGTACCTTATAATGAATATATAGAAAAAATATTCAAATTTGTGTGACAGTACAGCTCCTGAATTTTGGCTGAGAAACAGACTGAGGTGAGCTTTCTGCCACTTTTCTTTTCTTTGCCATTATTTCTCTATTTTTTTTTTTTATCAGTGAAAAGCTGAGGGGAATCCATCACCACCACCAAACCTCACAACCACCACTGATTTGTGGAATTCGAAAGAAAAAGGGAAATATGACTCTCCTTACTATTATGGTCTCTTCTTATCTCAAAGAGGTGGAGGTGACAAGATCCCAAGCTGCTGTTGAGTTGCTGCTGGTATCTTAATTGCCTGGTATTTTCCAGTGCTGCTCTCAGTTCAGGAATAAGACCTGGTGGTTTTTTCAAACACGCTTCTGTGCTTAGGTTGGTGGCTGCTCAGATGCCATCCTTGTGGTTACGGCTGCTCTCAGAGCACACCGTAATTTCCACTGCAGTTTTCTTGCTTTGAATTAGCAGAACCCAGAATTTTCTGGGTCTGTGCTGGCTCCTGCAGTGTCAAATGAGAAATCTGTAGCGGGGGAACATGGTGGAATTACTTGGATCCGTAGAAAGCTCTTACAGTTCTCCAGCCACGACTCATTTCAATGCAGAAATCGATGCAGCAAAACTTTTTACAGAGCGTGAAAGGAATGCATGATTCCAGTTAGTTCTTTTGCAGAAATATCTACAGCTTGCAAAGTTTGCTTCTTCTGATCAGCAGGGTTCATCAGACACTTTTTGCATTTAATTCTCGTTTGCTCTGGAGAGATAATGGGCAATTGAGAAATGGAAACCTGCAGGAAAAAAACCCCTTCTTATTCCAGGGCTTTGCAGTATGAAGGAGATCTCAGGAGATGGAATTCAGCCCAGGTAGGGTTCATCTCACTTCATTTATGTGGGTATCTTTATGTGAAGTGTGTCACATGGTGAGCACACTCCCATCACAGTCAACAGAGGTCTAGTGCATATATTCAGCGTGAGGGTGATGCATTTATTTCAGCTGTAGGTATCTATGGCTTCACTCAGTTGCTTAAATGCAAATGTCTGGTGCCATTTGAGGTATCTCTGCCTACAATGGTTTCTCCAGAATTGGGTGTGGGTGTCCTCAGTGTAGTAATTCACAGGAGACGGAATTAATCTGTCTATGTCAGTGCTACTAGATCCATTTCTGAAATCCGATGGTATCTGAGACATGTATGGGACTGGCAGTTATAGGATAGACCCTATGGGAGACTGAAGTCCTTCTGCAATGATATCTGGTGGCAAGGTGGGATCATCTAGTGCATCTTTGTTGCATTTCCAATGCAAACGAACCCCACCCTATAATCCAGGGACCAAAAGTAGGTTTCTACCTTAGGAAAGCTCATCTGCTCCCCTGGCTGCACTGATTACAGTGAGTAGATCACACACTTCTTCCCCAGGTGACCAAACAAACATGGATTTGGTCTGGTGGACTCCATCAGAGTGGACCTGTGGCTGTGGTGAACTGAAGAGGACTAGAGTCTGGTCTGATCAGAGTGAGCAGACAGATCTCTGCACCACTTCTCATGGAGAAACATCCCTTCTCTATTACCACCTCTGTGAGAGGGGCCCAGAATTGAGTTTTCTGGAAGGCTGCAGGGGAAAAATGCAATTCTCTAGGCTGTCCCTGAAGTACCTAAAGACCAAAATACTTTACCAGTTTGATCAGAAGTAGCTCAGGGCTCCTGTCATAGACAAAGTTCCCGAAGTGCTGCCTTTGATTAGAGGAACGACACTTGCTTCCCGTTGCTCAAAACCTGCAAATTGCAATTACTGAGATAATCACGCCATTGCAGTGATGTATTTATTGCTGCAAGGATTTCTGCCTCAAATCTGGAATCAGAAAGCAGCATCTCATTCAGGTAAGACCTGGAACCGCCCACTATGGTGTATAGACACAAAGCTGAGATCTTCTCCATCCCTTCTGGTCTCTCCAGGATTCCCAACTGTCTTCACTTGCCGAAACCATTGAGGAGACAGAAGCTTAACAGGGGTGGCCAGCCTTCTGCATAGTACTCAAAGCTGCTTGTGTCCTCTCAGTAAGAGAATTGCCAAAATCTAGTAGCAGCTGGGTAGGATAAGGCATGAGTGCTCTTCCCGTAGAGCCACCCAGAGAACCAAAGAGCACAGAGAAGCAGGCACTGGGGGTGGGAAAAACCAGTTTTTAAAGGGATTTGAGTGGTAGATTATCAATATGACATCATAAGTAAGAGAAACAACAAGATTTATGATTCAACTGACATTTGTTTGAAACGCCGGCATAGATCCCCTTTCCAAATACATTGCTGTTTGGTGTGTGGTTGTCTTGTTGCAGGAGATAACGTTTTTTTTTTTAAGAAAAAAGAAACAAACTAGGCAATGTGGAAGCAACCGTGTCTCAGAGAGTGACCTCCTCTTTGAGAAAACTGACATAAGCAAACACAGATCTGAAAGCTGCTCACTGTTTTGCTTTGAAAAGGGGGAGATGTGTGTGTCATTTAAATCAAAGTAAATTTGGGATTAGAAAGGCTTCAAAAGGATACCCTTATCTTAGCTATTTTAATAGGAATTTGGCAGTCACGTCCCTTAAATGGTCTGGAAGACCTCAGCCACGAGGATATACTTACAGACACCCAGTGCTACCCTTGCCTCTGTGTGTCTGTGTCTGTGTGTGTGTTTTTCCCTGCTTGTTAGATGTTTTCTGCTATAAGCAATACTGGTGCTTCGCATCATCCTGGGAGAAGACCAGTGTTTGATCCAGGGCATGAATTCTCCCCTGCACCAGCTGACATGTTGATAGTCAACCTTCCACATAGCTTCATCCTCATGCCTAAATATAAACCCCCTGCTTGTCTTTTAATGAACCGTGGCACAATAAAAGCCAGGGGTGCCATCCAGCCTGGAAGAGAGAGGCTCTGCAGCAAGTGAGCGGGGAAGGTAAAGTTTCAGGGGTGATAAAACCCATCGATAGGACCTGGGTTGTAACCCAACCTCCCCCTTGTAGACATACACCATGCACTCCAGCCCTAAAAATGTTTGACCCAGAGCCAGCCTCAGCCCTAAAATCTTCAAACTCTCTTTCCATTTAAGTGCTAATTCGTAACAATGCCATATCCCATGGCTCGAAAATAGCTGGGTAAATGTCTTGTCCTTTTATAGCAGTGGCCCTATTGTAAGCTCTGGCATGTGACAGGTCTGAGAGTGACACAATGTGTGACTTCAAGAGACAGGACAGGGATAAAGACCTGTGTGTGCTGGTGACTTATCCTGCAGCAGCCACCTCTTTCCTGTCTGTCTCTCTGTCTGTCTCCTTCTCTCCCTTTCTAAAACAGCCCATCGGCAAACCAACATGGCACCAAAGAAGCCTGAACCTAAGAAGGCTGAACCAAAGAAGGAAGAACCCAAACCAGCACCTAAACCAGCAGAACCAGAACCCAAAAAAGAAGTTGAATTTAACCCAGCTTCTGTCAAAGTACGTATCTTTTGACCTGGCATGGGAAGGAGCAGGTTGGTGGGGCTTGGGTTGGTGGTGGTTCTGATGGTGACGTGTTCAATGTTGCAAGATGATGTTCTCCAAAAGTAGTGCTTGGTTTGGAGCAGAAAGTGAGCGGCAAAGGCAGCTGCGACAGGTAGAGTAGGAGTCACTGAGGGCTCTGCAAAACAAAAAAGCAGAATCTTGTTTTATCTGAGGATGTTCAGACCCTTTTGTCTTATTACCAAAGTAGTAAATTTCTTTGTGTGAAAGCTTTGCTGACCTCGGTGGGAAACTTATTGCTCCTCTGCAGGCAATATTGCAGGTAGATGCCAGGAAGGCTTGACTGTGCTCAGGATTTGATCACTGACTAACCAATGGCCAAGGCCACGTGGTAGGTTTGAAGTGGGTTTGGAAAAGGGTTGAATTTATTTGTCTCTGCCTGCAATGCATCTCTCTAGTAGACATCACCAACCTGGGTCCTCCTTAAAGTGAGCAAGTGACACATCCTGCGGTTTTCCAAAAAGGCTCCACCGCACCGAATGGAAAAGGAATTGTCTGCTTGTATGTGTGTTTTGGAAAGCAGGGAGAAACTGGGGCAAAAATCCAGATTTCTTGAATGACCTGCTATTCAGATCATGCTCCAAGAATTCCTCCGAAGGGCAAGAACCTTCTCCTACTCCTCCTCCTTTAAATAAGTCTCCGCTGGAAAGAGTCATTGTTGATCTCAGCAGGGTTTGCTGAAGTCTTGCTCAAATGTGTAAGGGGAAGATCAGGTTTCCAAGGCCATTTCAGAAATAGGTTTGGGGAAAATTTGGGGTCACTGATCCTGAGCTACCTATCTGGCATCATGCTACCCTTTTAAGTTGACCACTCCATTGACAGGGAACTGCCGGTGTTCAGGAAACACTGGAGGCGTTAAAGTGGTGAAGTAGGTGATTCCAGTGAAATGATGCTGAAGATCTGTTTCCCTTTTAAACATTTTATTTATTTATTTATTTATTTATTGCATGGGAATTGACCCTGCAGCAGATATCTGAGAGTGACTCTCTTATTTCAAAAGAAATTTCTCACAGAGAATGAGGAGGAGAAAGAAATAATATATTGCTATGGAAATGACCACGAAATGGACTATCAAACAGTGACCTCTTGATTTATAAAGTGCAATAAATGAATGAAGATCTAAAAATGACCACTTACCCTTTGCTCCTTGTGTACCACAGACATTCATGGGCAGTGTTGAGACCCCTGCACGCATCTTTAGGAACAGCTTTCTTGTATTGTTTGCACAGTAAATACCAGAAGATGGATAGACATTGAGAGAGAGAGAGAGAGCAGGATTCCTTTGCAAGGCGTTGTCCTTTGGGAATTGTCCTTTGGGAAAAGGCATTGCCGTTGGGGAAAAGCAGTGGAACTTTGAAGTATCTCATAGGATTCTTTCTCTTAGAGCTTTGGCCAGGCAATGACTGGGTGTAAAACAGCATTATTTTATTGATCAGTTTAAAGCAGAGTCTTTCCTGGTTTTTACAATAAACTGGGCAACCAAGAGGGGAATCTGGTGGTCAGTTGTGTTTCTAGTGAGCCAGAGGACATGAGACGAGACGCGATAATGCCAAAGAGGAAAGCAGACAGAGCTCCCCAGCCATCTGTGGGACCAGGTCCTTGGAGCAGAGGAATATATCTAGGACTCTCTCTGGTTCACTAAAAAAGTAACGTTTCTTGCTCAGAAATTATGTGAGAAACGGAAAATGTTGCTCTGTCTCTTCAGCATGTCTCCAGAGTGCACTGCAGCAGGTCTCAGGGGTGGTTTATAAATCCCGGGCCGCTGAAACCATTTAATTCTTCCATATGGGACTGACTCTTGCAGCTGGAGATTTCTAACAAAAGAAGCACTGAAATGGGTTTGTCCTGCCTTGAAGCAAAAAGACCTTGTGAATCTTTCCCTTTAAATACTCACAAAAGAGCCCCCAAAACCCAAACCACCAAGCAATCATTTTTGACTTCAACAAGAAAAAGTTGGGTTAAAGGAATGTGGCTTTGGGGTTGGTTTTTAGAGTAATGACACGAGAGCTGGTGCTGTGCTCTGAGAAAGATTCGTGTCATGACCTTGGGCGAGTGGTACGTGGTAGGATGAAGCTCTCTGCAAACATCTCTGTACTTAACATTCCTGCACTGTAAAAGGAGGAGGGGACAGTGGCAATAACTTCTTTTAGAGGGCACAGATACCTTTGGCTGGGATGCCATGACATTGTGGTAATATCCAGCTGGGATACTATGACATTGTGGTATGAAGGGCAGCTAAGTCCAGTAGAGAGAAGAGTTGTAATTAAAAAAAGTAAATTAAAAATACCCAACACTGACTGGTACCACTCAAAACCCAGTTATGCATCTTTGCAGTCAGCAGAGTTTCAAAATCACCAAATACATTTTCATCCAAATAGGACTTGAAACCGATTAATTTCTTTTTTTAAATTTTTTTATTTTTCCTTCCAGTGCAATTTCCAACAATGGAATATTATGTTTTTTTCTAAAGTGCTAAAAAATACATCTTGAGTTCCTAAAACATAAGTAAATCCAATACTCCTTGATAATATTTCTTCATCTTTGTAGAGAATATTCTATTATCTGCTCTACAACTGGACTAAAGAAAGCATTGGTAGATACATGGTTTGGGTCAGGGGCATATCATTTTCCCAAATCTTTTATCAGGAGGGAGATGATATTCTCTAGAGATGTTTTCCTGGGAATTTATGAATTAAAAGTGTTTCATCAAAAATGCTTTTGTCAAAAATGAATCTATTTGTGCACAAGGGCTGGTTCTGGCAAATATACTGCTTCCTGTTTCATAAACCTAGCTCTGGTGGAGCTCAGGCCATCTGGTGTAGATCAGGATACCTCCCTAGATCATTGTACAACATTTGAAAAATATGTTTTAATGAGTTTCGAAATTCTCCAAACATCCAATTTCTGCATTCCAGGGTGAAACTGATTCTTGTTTTCATGCAGACAATAATCTATAGTTAAAAAAAAAAAAAAAAAAAAAAAGGAAAAAAAAAAAAAAAAGGCAAAGAAAATGAACTTGTATCAAAACAAAATGTTAAAAATGATCGAAATGTGTCTTTTGATGGAAATGTCTCAAATTATCAATATTTATTCTCAGGCCTCATTGCACAATTTTACATTTGGAATTTTCTAATATTATTTTTAGACACTCAAAAGTCTCAGAACTAAAATATTTCTGTGGAAGGGAAAAGTATTTCTTGTTTCTTTACCTTTTTTTTTTTTTTGAAGTGTTATAGTCTACTGTGACAAAAATGGTCTAACAGCCTTATTTTGCACTCCAACATGCTGTTAGTTTTTCCCATTGTCTTTCTCTTGCTGCTTTATGATCTCAGTTTGTATTGGGTCTATCTAGGGATGTCAGTTACAGTAGCCTTAGTGTGAATCACGCCCCTTTAAGTGAATGCAGTGATTGTAAAGTTTTAATGTCACCCACCTATACATTCCCATAGGATATGATCCAATATTTTAAATTTTTCAAAGTAAATTGGGCCCAATTGAATGTTATTCACAACTCATGGACAAGACTTTTGAGTCTTTTGAGTCTGGCATTTCTCTTGAACCTCTTTACTTTAGGGACCAGATTGTCCTGAAGACATTTTGTAGCAAGAAGATCGTCTTTTCCATATGTCTAATTCATTTCCACTCAAATTCTGTCTTTTACCAGAGGGAGAAACATTTTGCCAGAAATATATTCTCATAGAATTATAGAATGGTTAGAGTTGGAAGCGACCTTAAATATCACCGAGTTCCAACACCCCTGCCCTGGACAGGGACACCTCCCACTAGACCAGGTTGCTATCCTGAAAATTAGTTAGGCTGATGCAAACCAGGATTCATCTTTTATTGTTACAGATGCAGAAACTGGGGCTGACTCATCTGGCTTTAAGTTGAAAGTTGATCACTGATCTTAAACAGATCACCTAGAGAAACTCTCTAAAGGTTTGTCCCCACCTATACTGGGATGGACTGAATCACCCTTGGGGGACGCTGTTGATAGAGGGAGATGAGACAGCTATTGGGGTGCCAACATTTCGGCAGCTAAAGTTAGCTGAAATGACGTCTGCTCAAAGTCCAGAGAGTCCTGGGTACAAAAAGGCCAGGCAGAGACAGCTGGTGTGTGTGAGGACCTGGAAGGGACATGGTTTACCATATAGAGCTATCCTTAATAACTGCATTTTCTCTTGTCATCACTTGATATGCTTATTGTAGCAGCATGCAGTAATACAGGTGCCTGGGGAAAAAACAGTCATCATTTATTTCTGTGGAGTACTGTGATCTTGAAGCCACGTGAAACCTGTTCTCCCTGAAAAGCCCTGCAGGCTTCTGAACATCTGCAGGGATGCTGAAAAAGTAAAAACTCCTTCCCTTTATTTTTTTTTTTCCTGCAAGAAAAGCTGTAAGAGCATCTGGGATGGGAGCAGCCACGAGGGAAATACATGGACATCATGCACCACCAGTAAGGATGAAATCCTGCTGGATCTGAAGCAGAGAGGGTGCAGCAGTGCGATGGTAGGGTTGTAGGCAGGCAGTTTGGGGGAGATGGATTGAATTTCATGGAGCAAAATCCTTTAAAATCATTTATTCTGGGCTGAAGTGACCAAAATGATTATTTCAGAATGAACTTGGACATGGGGGAAATGTATGTGAGGTAATAGTGGATATACCTCTGAGAAGGGCTTCGATGGGGCAATGAAAAAGCAGGAATTACTTTGTGGATTAAAAAGATTTTGTTAGTTGGGTTGGTGTGTTACATTAGTGTGCACATGAGAAAAAAATCATTGAACATGTCTGTATTAAAGAAATTCAGTTTATGGAAGTAAAGAATGTGTGTACAAGGGAGGGTGAAGTAGCATACGACACCTTTGTGCCTACGTGTGTGAGACAGAGGACCTCTAGCCATGTTTGTGTGGCATTTGTGTGTGCTTTTGGCAGCCATAGGGTGTGTGTCCTGATTTCTTAGAAGTTTTGCAGCTGTTTTTTTTCCAGAAAAAAGCCATTTGTTGGGCCAAGGTTGGGCATGATTTGAATCCCAATATATTGAAGAACCTCAGTAGAATTTGAAGAATGGGGGTAGGTGTCTTGAAAGACATTCACCAACCTCTTTCCCCCTTGCTTTACACCAGAAAGGCACATCTGAGTAGATGATGACCTGGGGCATGCTAAAGGCCTACAAACTACAACAGGCTTGTCTGATTCAGAAGAAAGTCTGTCCAGATATCCCATGTGGTGTACACATATCATATCCAGCTTGGAAAAAGAAATCATGGTGTTTTTTAGGAAGATGTGGGGAGGATTCTGGTCTTTGCCCACACTGAAACCCGTCAGGATGTTAGATCTCATTGAGAGTTTGGCCAAGTCTTCTTGAGAATGATGTGGAAACTCTTTATGTGTGTATACCTGAACCTTCAGGCATGAAGAGAGCTGAAAGTGGCCACCACATGTGTTCAACCACCCAGCAACCTCTCATCTTTCTCTCTCCAATCTATTTTTATCCTGAGTTTCATTCCTTCCAGGTGTTACATATTCCCATTGTCATCACCGTTATTATTATTGGCCTACAGCGCATCTCAGTAGAAATACTTTTAGAGAGCAATTTCCCTGTGCTCACATATTTGAAGGTTTCTGAAGTGGGCAAGATACCTGCCAGGCTGCACCAAGCCAATGCTGGGCCTCTTGCTCTCAGTGGTTTCTTCCTGAGCCTTTCAAGCACAAAGAAATTTGAGTCGCAAGGAGGCCTCAGGCAAAAATGACTAAAAGTTTCTCAAAGACAAGAAACCCCACTGCAAGCTCATGGGAGTCAGTAGGAAATTTTTCCTTTGGCGTTTTATGGGATTTGCCTCTGACTCACCGTTCTTGCTGTGGACCGGTGCTCTGGCAAGGTGTGAGAACTTTTGGAAGTTTATTGTGATTTATTTTTAGTTTAGTGGGTGACAAATGCCTCTGATAAATGCGTTCCAAAATGGCATTGACCTGGCAAAATATCTTCGGATGCATAGAAACAATTCCTTTTTCAGTGTAAAAATGGTACGAACACCTGGAACTCCAGAAGAAGATTCCAGATGTCTTCTATTTTAAATACTGGGTATCTTGCTTAGGGTGGGCTGAACCTTTGTTTGAAAGTGGAAAAGACCCAGTCTGGCTTCTAGGGAGGGAACCTAGACATTTAGCTTAGGTGAGGTGTCTATCTTAGCTGGTTATAGTGAAGAGGAAGGAGCTCCACCCTGAAACTATGGCTGTACAAGTTGGAGTTCTTATCTCAAGCACAGAGCCCTAGTAGACTATACAGGTAAATGCAGAAAGTCACTGGAGGTTTGGATTGCATGATTAAAAAGTTTCTGCAACTAATTAACGTGGGACCCACTGCCCTCTTGCATTACGAAGTGACTGAACCAAAGTGCCCTGATACCCCTGGGATGGGCACAGAAGAACCAGAAGAGAATAAAATAGCAGAAATTCCATTCAACTGGAATAACCAGGATAACCAGGGTCCTCTGCCCTTCTCAACCTGCACGACTCATCTGAAGGATGCTGTCACGGCTGTCAACACCGTCTCTGTCCCCTCTCAAAGCCACCCTACCTGTGAGAGGTTGTTGTATGCATCTACCACAGGTATTTCTCAGGGGTTGGTGGCTGAGACGTGCCACCCTGCACAATAAAACCAGGTGATTGTCATGTTAATAAAGCCCCATTAGTAATTTGCTTTGGTGGTTCTGGATGGACCCCAGGGATAAGAATAATTAAAATGCCACGCAGCCATACCACAACTCTAAAGGCAGCTCTGCTCTTTTATTCTCTCCTTTATTTATCTCAATCCATGTCACTCTGGAAGCACAGGACGTTCCCAGCCAGGCTGGTCATTGTGGAGAAGATTTTAATAGCAGAGAGAGCACCTTTGTCCCTCCTGTCCCCCACCTCCGAGCAGATGGCTCCAGGTTGACGTGGATTTGGCAGTTTGCTTGACAGAAATGAATCAGTGCCTGAAAGTCTAAAGGGAATTTCAGCACCAGGAAACAACCTGAGTCCTTGAACCAGCAAAATGTTTCATCCGAAGAGGGGCTGTGGGGTGATTCCAGTCTTTGGGGCTGGGGACGTCCCCCCGAAAAAATGATCCCCAAGAGATGGGATGTGGAACGGCGAAGAAAAAGTAAGATGTTGAGCAAACACACATTAAATCACAGCAAAAGGGTTTCTTTGTGGGATATTCCACTCATTCTTAGGGCCAAAACCAAACAGCACTGGAAATGGAAGCAGCTTTCCAGATGTATTTTCTGGGCCAACGAAAGTCTGGCTATCTTTGTATATCTCTCTTGTTCACCAAGCTGGGTGACGTTTCTTGTAAAAATGTTTTCTGGGGAGACTTGAAAAGTGCCATTTGGTGGTACCAGAATGTTTTGCAAATAAAGACAGATTTTGCAAAGGGTTTTTTTAAAAAAAAATAATTTGAAAAGGATAGAGAAAATTACAAGTTTCAGCTTTTCTTAGTTAATTCCCTGTGTAGATTATTATTATTTTTTTTTTTTAATCTGAAGCAGCTATTAATTTTGGAGGGTTCTTTCCTTCTTGCATTAAAAAATACCCAGAATTTTTTAATGGCTGAAATTACTTCAATTTGGGCAAAAGAGGATATTTTGGTTAATCTGGAACAATTTGTCTGCCTCATTTCCAACTAAAACTGTCATCATGTAGAACACAAAACCCCAAATCTGTTTTCATTCTTAATCAAAATGACTTTTCCCCCCAGAATTTGGAAGTGGTTCAGTGGCGCCCTAAAATGTGCAGTAGTATGCTTAAAAAAAATAAATAAAAAAAATATTCATTTTTTCTGTACTTTTCCTCTTCCAAGTCTTTGTTATGCAGCTGCCAAAAAAAAAAAAAGAAAGCTTCTCTGCAATGTCTGATGTCTGTGGCACTCGGACGTATAAAACAAAACCTAGGAACAACTCAGCTTGGTCTGAGGGGTGTAGAGATGAAAACCTGTCAAGTTTCATCTGCTCTTTTTTATTTGAAATAAGTCAGAGTCGCAGCATTACCGAATCCTCAGGCCTTGCAGCATTTAAAGAAAAATGGGCAGCTTTCTGAGTCTGTAGCTGGGTTGCAGAGAGGCGGGAGCACAGCGTGATTTTCTGAATGTGACTTTACTGAGCGTCTCATAGAAAGGAGACAATTTCTGTAGAAGGTCTTAAATGTTATTACTTCATTTTCCTAAGACAAAAGGCTGGGTAAACTGGGTAAACAGGGTAAACCCTGCCCAAGGACAGCCCAGATTTACCGAGTTATTTGAAACCATCAAAAGTAAGATTCTCTACCATCTTGTCTAGGATTGGGGTGCTGGGGTTTTTTCCATCTCCTTCTACATTTTCCCTCCTACCCCTGCATGTTTCACATTTTTATCTGTCTCCCCTGACAGTCATACACCTCTTGTCCCTGCAGTGTTTCCCAGCTCGCTTTTTCCTTCCTCAGAAGGTGTGAAAACGGTGCAGAGAAAAGAATTGTGCAAAAGCAAAGAGTTGGTTGGAAAGGGTTTGTGTTGCTCTCAGCAGGGCGATGTAAATGCAGTTATGATTTTCCCCATTCATTTTCTCTTTCCAGTCATTATCTCAGACAAACTAGGACACAAGAAGCTGTTTATACCTCCTTTGCCACTGAATAAACTTTGCAGCTTTTTGAAAGGGGTGTGTGTGTGTGTCAAGAATGAGAAAATAACAAAAAAATAAAGCCTTGTTTTGACAGATTGTGGGGATTTCAAGTGGCTCTGTGGCAGATCCTGATCTAGAAAGCCCTTACGGCTGTGCATCCTGCCATGGAAATTTATCTTCTGAGATCTCAGCCAGCATGTTTGTTGGCTTCTCCAGCCCATGGTGTGGATGTGGCCTCTGTAGGCTTGTCTGCATGTCTATAGCCACGTGTAAGGTAGGCTTTTCTTTGATTTACAGATGGGCAAGTAAGCAAAATATGGGTGTGGAGATCTATCTCCTGCTATGGATGTGGGTTCCTGAGGTAGGAAGCCCCACCATCGGCCCTGCAGCTGGTGCCTCCCAACTTTGCCTTTTCCTTTCCTTCTCTCTCATCTGCCCCTTGATGAGTGGGGAGGTTATTAAAAGCACACTCAGGATACGGAGCAGCTCTGTAATAAGATCTGCATTTCTCACATAGCTGCTAAACCTCAATCAATATGGTTTTAATCGCCATTTGTGTAACGTGCAATAACTATTAAATTTAAATTAAATGCACAGCTCAGAGCATGCAGAAGGCCCCAGCCAAGGTGCGAACTTTTCCCAAGTTGCTGGAAAGCTGGACTGTAGAGACAGATTATTTATTCCTCTCGTAAACCAGTTAAAACTTAACTTGGAGACAAGGAAAAAAATGTTGAGAGCAGCTATAGGAGGGACGGGGACAGGGGGGAGCGGTGGTTCTTAAAAGAAGCAGAAACTTTGGGTTTCCCCGAACTTTTTCAAAGATGTTAATGTTTGGACAGAGGTGCCTGGGTTCACTTTTCCCTGGTGTCTGTGCTGACAGGATGGAAAAAAATAGATATTAGTGGGTGTTTCCTGCATGGAGTGGAGCCACATATGTAGTGAGCTGGATGCCAGACTGAGAGCCAGACGATGATGTTCTGCCCTCCCTCCTGATCCTGCACTGCATCCCTTCCCAGAGGCTGGCTACCAAACATAAAATCATGGAATCATACAATGGTTGGAAGGGACCTTAAAGATTATCCAGTTCCAAACCCATTGCCACAAGCAGGGACATCTTCCACTAGACCAGGTTGCTCCAAGCCCCATCCAGCCTGGCCTTGAACCCCTCCAAGGATGGGGCAGCCACAGCCTCTCTGGGCAACCTGTTCCAGTGTCTCACCACCCTCATAGTGAAAAATTTCCTGATATTTAACCTAAATCTGTCCTCTTTCAGTTTGAAGCCATTACCCTTCATCCTAGCACTATGTGCCCTTATAAAAAGTTCCTCTTAGCCTTCTTGTACGTGCCCTTCAGGTACTGGAAGAGGCTTTAAGTTCTCCTGGGAGCCTTCTCTTCTCCAGGCTGCACAACTCCTTCAACTTGTTCTCATAGCAGAGATGTTCCAGCCCTTCTGGACCAGCTTCATGGCGCTCCTCTGGACTTGCTCCAACAGGTCCACTTTTGTTAGGAGCTACCAGAGCTGGTTCAGGTGGGAGTCACCAAGTCCTCACTAAGTGCTGGCCCAGGGCAATGCATTTCTATCTGAAAAGCATTTCCAAGTGAGAGAATCCTTTAGCTTCACTGTCCCACCCCCAAACGTAACCTTGGGAGCAGTCACCTTGAGCAAAGTCCTATCTCTGCACTTAACGTGCTCCAGCAGCAAAACGGGGACAGCGATAATTATAGCTCTAAGATAGGCTTTCATGAAAGGTTTTGATGTGTTAGAAGAGCAGGACTGATATAAATGCCTCAAAGCTACTACAGAGTAGTTCCCCTTGGCAGCAGAAAAAGGCAGAGTTTATCTGCACAGATTTTCAGGCAGAGGAATGCAATGTCTATCCGCCAAAAGCAGAGTAACCACTTAGCTCTGCACGGAGACCAGGAGTCTGGGAAGAGCTCTTCCTCTCTATACAAATGGCTCCAGCTGATAAGTCCTGTCCCCAACTCTACACAGACTCTGGATCTTTGGGTACCAAAGAATCCCAGCCCCTCCCGAAGCTCTGGTGGCTCTGAATGGTCTGAATCTATGAAGTTTTCTGACGTTAGACTAATAGTCTAATAGTTAGACTAATCTCCATCTTCTTTCCTTGCCCAAGCCAAGGACGGTTGCTTAGGCTTTGTTGTAAGGTTTCCAAGTGACCAAAGGATTGAGTCAAGCCCAGGTATTACTAAAACCAGCAGCAACAAAGCAAAGTCAGAGTATATTTTCTAACAATATTTCATGTATATATATGTCTGCAGAAAACTATCATATTCTAGCCAGCGTAAAGAAGTAGAAAGAAATATGGGCAAGGAAATGGATGTAATAATAGTAAAGGGTCAATGCCAATATAATCTCCAGAATCTGATTTTTTTTTCTTCTGAAGCAAATTTCCTTCCTGACTTTAATTTCATGTCTCATTGTATGCATGTATCTGACGTGGTGTTGTTCACTCCCCTGTCCTATCTGTGATCTGAATCCTAAAAAAAGCAGAGAGGGAGGAGGGGGACTCAACTAACTTCAAGCTGAAATCATGGTGCTATGCTCAGGGTATGCGGTCAGCTTGCAGCCCAGCTCTCTGCTTCCCAGAATCCCAGCCACAGCCAGGCAACTGCCACTAAGAACAGGGATCAGGAGAGCTTTAGTGGCTTTTGCTCATGAATGCTGTCCACATCACGGATTGGTTCCCAGCAGAGGGGTTAATCAGCAGAACCCCCTCCAGTCATGCATGTGGATTTATCCCAGCTGAATACCTGCATCCTACTTTTCCAAAGAGCTGTGCTCTGGTTCCAAAGGATCATATACCCTCTGGATTTAAAAGGGTCAGTGCAGAGGTAGCCAGGTCCTTTATAAACCACCACCTCTCGCTTCTGACTTCTCTGCCTGTTTTGAGGGTTAACGAGTACATTGTTGTCAGTGTGAGTTGTGCATACAACATATATTAAGAAGAAATTCCTTGCTGTGAGGGTGGGGAGGGGCTGGAACAGGTTGCCCAGGGAAGCTGTGGCTGCCCCATCGCTGGAGGGGTTGAAGGCCAGGCTGGATGGGGCTTGGAGCAACCTGGTCTGGTGGGAGATGTCCCTGCCCGGGGCAGGGTGGTTGGAACTGGATGATCTTTAAGGTCCCTTCCAACCCAAACCATTCTATGATTCTGTGATATACAGAAAAATACATAGTATGTGCATGGTTCACAGATGTGTATGTAAGATAATGTGAGTGTGCATTTACATATATTAATATGCACGTATGAATTAATACACATCTATAAGCCAACATATAAATAGATGAGCAAACGTTTACACCCATGAATCCTCCTCTGAAGTTTTTCTTTATACAAATGTCCATTCCATGTGTAAACACACACCATACCCATGCAAGGTGCCTGGATGTCCAACCTGGGGACCAGTACCCCCCTTCCCAGATCTCCAACAGGTGCAGAAGAGCCCAACCCCAGAGCTCATCCTGCTGGGATCGTACCTGGAAGGAGAGTGGTACTCAGCCTCTGACCTGGACAGAGACAATCCAGCCTCCAGCCTGCAAAAACCTCTCCGCTCCAGCAAACTTACGCATCCAGAGCCAGGAATAGAAACAGTGACAATCCATTGATTGCGTTTTCTGGGAAGCAGTGGAACATCGCAGCCACCGGGCAGAGGCAGCTGAGAAAAAATCTCCTGCGAGAGGGCTGCCACTGTGAATGATCTTAGAAAAACAAATCGGTTTAGAACTCACCCAGCCTTATAAAAGCAGCAATGGGGAGCAAGGAAATCAAAAAGGGCATCATTGAGAACCCAGCTAATAAGAGCAGCCTGATAATAACTGGTGAGCTCTTGGAGGGAAGAAAAAAAATAAAAAAAAGAAGAACAAAAAAAAAGATAAAATATTTGTAAAGGAAAATAGCTCAGACTTTTCAGGGCATGTGATTAACGCTGACTAGTAGGTAGCAGTGACAGCCTGGCAAGGGGTAAAAATGCTCCTTCTCTTGGATTTAATGGTTGCAAAAAGGAACCCTCCTCCCAAAGTGCATCCCCTTCTGTCTAGGAATGAAATGTCATGGAATGCCATACTCTTTGGTGACAGCACTTCCTAAACACGGCGACTGAATCTGCCTCCAGCATCCTTGCGTATGATGGCAGGAGCTGGCTGTGAGGAATGGGAGAAGACGCTGGGGACTGAGGTTGTGGGATGTGAACAGACCTCGTGGGTCTTGGGAGAAACTTGTTTTTTGGTGTCACCTTGCAGGCTCTGCTGTGAAGTCTGGAGAAAACTGTCACGGGTCAGAGCACTCGTTAACGTGATCGGGTTTTGGACATTGACACTGTCGTAAGCGGACCGAAAAAAAGCCAAAACAGAACTCTGAAATGTCAGCTCCAATTGCGGTTGTAGGAAACTTCAGATTTGGCTTCTTTCTACATAAATAAATAAACTTTTAAATCAAGCAAAGGACCCCAGGAGGCTGAAAGGAAAGGAAAAACTCCTGGTGGTGGCAGAGAGGGGGAAAGGGTTTCTCCTTCTTTGTTTTTTTTTTTTTTCTGTCCATCGGAATTTGAAATTTCGATAAAAAGGGGGAGGATTTAAAATTTCCATCCTCTTGACCAGCCTCCCAGTTGGGGCTCAGTTTTTCGGATTTGAGCTCCCTGGTGATGCTGGGGATGGGCAGGAACATTCAGTACGGCTGCGGTTACATAGCGAGAGCAGAGCATGTTGTTTTTCAGCTCACAATGAATAACGTCCTGCTTCGGAAAATAATTTAGAAAGAAAACAACCAAAACCAACCCCCAGAGTACGAAGTACGGCAAGATATTAGTTTATGCTCGTGGATTTGCTAAGGGAAAGTTTTGGCCCATTTGAAACTGCGGCTGGGTCACAGTGGGATTATTTTGGGAGCGGCATGTGTGCTGTGCCTGCCAGCTTCGTGAAACAAAAGCAGAGCTCTCTGTCACCAGCATGTTATCACGGTGACTCTTTGGCAGCTTAATCCTTTTCTTTTTTTTTCTTTTTTTTTTTTTTTTTAAGACAGTTGGAGGGCACGGGGTGTGATATTTTCAGGGGCTTTGGCTACTGTTCGATTCTGCAGGAGCTGCAAGAGCATGAGGATGGACTAGATTTGCTGGAAGCTGGTGGTTGGTGTCATCCCATCCCCGGGATATCTTGAGGAGCCGATGGTTGTAATGCCCATGATGGAAAAAACCCACCATCTTTAGCACAGAATTGGGAGAGAGGTATTTAAAAAAAGAGTAGAAATAGTGCTTAGAGGTATGGTTTAGGGATGGTTTATGTCAGTGTTAGGTTGAGGGTTGGGTTAGAAGTTCTGAAAGGTCCCTTCCAACCCAGACAATTCTATGATCCTATTATGTTTGCATCACGTTGCACAGCGTGGAGTTGTGTCAGGATATCTCTGGGAAAACCTTAGTATTTTATATCCAGGACACTGGATCTCAGACTAGACTTCAGAGGAAGAAAACCATAATAGATGGTGGTGGTGGCTGGTGCTGCTGTTGGAGGTGCTTTGCCAAGGTGTTTTGTTTCTTGGGGGACCTTGCTGTGTATGAGTAAGAGCTTCAGCCTCCACAACTGAAAAATGACTCCTTTGTTTCCAGGAGATTTTGGCTTTACCGATGCCTTTCTGCTACGTCTTGCCTGAGACCCATCAAACTCATTTCACTTAGGCCAACTAAATGCCTCATATGGTCTCATTCACTTCTAGAGTGACTGACACGTCAATCAGCAACCTAGAAGAGTTACACAACTCTGTCATCTGAGAGCAAAATTAGTTCAGGAAAGGGTGGTTGTTTTTAGGCTTGGTGGGGAAATTAAAATATTAGAAGAAACCAGCTTGAATTTTCAGGAGGAGGTTCCAGCAACACACAAAAAAGCCACAAAAATGCTTTTCTGGCAACTTGAAATGGATTCGTTCAGCCCCCAAAATATTGTTTTGGTAGGGTTTGGAGTGATCTCATGTGGGGGAGTTGGATTCTTTGAATCAACTTTACGTTAAATATACCATTTCAATTTAAAATATTTTAATTTACAATTATAAAAACAAAAAAGAAAAAGGTGTCATTATTTACAAGACAAAACATACTATTTTGGAAACAAAAGACAACGGGAAAGGGTTTTATATCAAAATAATAGTGAAATAATAATAGTACTAATACGTTGTTTTTTCCCCTCCCTTAATTTAAACTGTTTACCAAATTAAATACAAAAGCTTTTTGTGTCTTAGGTACTTTCAGACATATCATACCCACCAAATGTAGCATCTGATGACAGATTTTCCCTGTCAAGTTTGAGACCTTCCATGTGGAGTGGTGAGATCCCACATCCCCATGCATGTGGATTGAAAAATGGACCTTTTTCCTTCTTAGTACCCACTTACCAGGAGATTTGAGGACCTGGAGTGCCCAGGAAGTGCTACAACATGGTCCACTAGTTGTAGGTTGAGGTTCTTCTCTTCTCCATCAGAAACCCAACCCATGTGCTAGTGTCTACTTTAAGCAGAGAACAGAGGCAACATCTGACCTCTCCTACAGCTGAGGCTCCCCTCCAGAACTTAACAGAGGGTATTTTTAATAATTTTATAATTTCTTCCATGGTTGCAAAGATCTGAACAAACATCTGGTGGTGAAGGTGGTGAAGGGGGGAGTTGCAGAGAAGGTGGAAAGCCAGCCGTCAATAAATGGTTGGAGAATCCAAAAACCATGTTGCTACAGGGAGAACAGTCAGTCTACACAGTGTTTTATATTTCTGGTGCTAACTGTTGCCAGAAGCTGTCTCAGTTCTCCAAAGCGTCTGTGTCATTCTCCTGTCAAGGCTCTGGAATTTCCCTTTGCACTCCAGAAAGCTATGGCAACACATTCCCCATCCGAGAAAGGGAGCTATCAATTTATAGGCTACTACCAGAGCTGGAAAAGCTCAGTTGAGAAAAACACTCTCAGGAAACCCAGATAAAAGAAAAACTCAAGGTGACCATCTTCTGGTGGAAAAGAGTGCAGGCTGGCTGGAGAAAAAGGTGCTTGTGTGTTTCCTTATGAAGCAGCACCTTCCGCATGACCTTGGCATTTTTCCTGATCTTTGTCCAGATAATTTTCCTGATCTTTTTAACTAAAATAATGGTTGATTTCAATTTTCTCTTCACTTTCATTGCCAGTATAGTTAGGTATCGTAAGAGGTCAACAACTCAGTTTTCTATTTGACTCCCAAATAATCTCTTTTCTGCCATTCCAAAATGATCTATCATTTCAGACCAACTTGAAATAAATTTTCTTCTGAACACATTGAGGACCAAACACAAAAGTCAAAACATAGAGTTATCAGTAGAGTTTCATGGCTGGGTTTCTATCCTGCAAAATGTTCATACTTTAGTTGTTCCCCATGAAGGCCAGGTGGAGCATCTTGTGCTGTTGTGTGTCAAGCATCTGTAGCGCAGACCATGCCTTCCCTCCCACTGGACCAAGAGCTGAGTAGAAACAATGAGGGAAATCCTTAGGGAAACCCTGGGAATTAAAGGCAGATGTAGCAAAAGAGTTTCAGAAGGCAGAGGAGATGAGAGATCAGGAATGACCATCAAACAACAGCAAGGTGCTGTAGGAGACTTGACCATGTGTCAAGGTTTGCCCATGGGTGATGGAGGAGTTTATGTAGCTCGTAATTGCTCTGTGAAGAAAGTGATGGGAGAAGGGATGGTGGGGATGGTGTGTATTATTAGGCTTTAAAAGGTCTTAGTGGAAAAAGCCATGTGCTTGTGAAATACGAATGTAACCTCAACACAATGATAACACACCTTGATGGCCTTCTGGGCCTCTTTCCGTCTGCTACATTTCTGCCTCCTAAATTGGTTTCCCAAGAGCACAAAAAACCCCCCCAAACCAACCCACCTTTCTCCTTCTCCAAAACTAGCCCTGCCATGGCTAAGTGAAATCCTTGCTCTTTGTATTAGGATTCCTCAGAATTCTATAGAACACAGAGAATATTGTTTCCTTTTAGGAGGGACTCCTTGCTTGCGTTTTTAGATTCTTCCCCCCAGATAACCTTTTGGCTGCTCGTTAGTAACAGTTTTATTAATAGGACTTATTTCAGACTCGGTTATGTCTGACTTATGCGCAGAGCTATGAGCTTGATTGTGAGACTATGGGTTTAGGAAAAAAACCTCCCCTGCCATATGAAGCTGTGAATGACGTTAACGGCACCAAGGAGTGCGTGCATCCTTCCCGGTCTCTCTGGGACAAAATCAGTTCAATGCCATTGTTTAGGGAAAGAGGATGGTAACGTTAGGGCTATGGCTGATGCCACTGGTGACCAGGTGATGATCACCTAAAATCAAGATTGTTAAAACAGTAGGAAGGATGGATGTAACATTTCCTTTCTGATATGGAAAGTTTTTCATTCAGGCGTCTGTTGTCTTCAGAGAACAGGCAGCACAGTCCACACATCGGGGCAGGAGAGAAGTGGAACGAGATGAGCTGTCAACAGCTCTGTCCCTCACATGGCTTTGTACCAAATACCACCACTGTGAACCTTGGTGCTGTGGGTGCTTGACACTCAGAGGAATGTCCTCGCTTTAAAACCTCAGTTGCCAACGGAAAAAATGCCAGGGGAAGCTCAATTCTTCTGAAGGGCCAGTATATTTAAAAGAAATAAGCAAACCAAATCCTAAGGGAAATCATCCTCATTTACTTCTAAACAACTGGAGAATGTAAAGCCGCATCTGGGAAAGCAAATTCCCATTAAGGCTGGGAGTAGGTTTTGCAGCCTTCAGCTTTGGACCACGAGGGCTGCTCTGCTGACCAAGCTCAGTGAAGCACGGTGTGATGTTGGTGGAAGTGCCCCCAGGGGCAGGAGTGGGCATCAGAGGTACCACTAAGGGCTTTCCCTCCCTGGGATGCTACCTTCAGTAGAGTAACAGAAGCAGAGCTGCCTCAAAGCATGGGTGTGGGTCACTCTCTGTGGCTGCAATGTATTGAGACTTATTTGCCCATTTTTTTCCTTAGCCCCATTTTTATAGCCTGTCCTCTGGATCCCTCCTGCCTGGGGTCTCTGGGGCAGTGTCCCCGCTGTCCTCATGGACAATTCCACCTTTGTTCTTGCTCCATGAAGACTGCTTTGGTTTTGGTGCTCCACACCATCAGAGGGAGAGGGAAACCAAAACCCAGCCATCTTCAATCTAAATATAGCCCAAAGTTCATTCCATCTATCTTCAATGATACCTTGTGGCTGGGTAAATGATGGGTCATCCTGCTCTCCAACTCCATGGTGGTATGTGCTGAGAAGGGAGAAAATAACAGCAGCCACCACCCACACATCTCTTCAGCTTTCCCAAAAGGAAACCATGCCTGGGTGGTAGGGCTGGTCGAACCATCTGCCACTGCTTTGCCACTTGTAACGCATGGTCCTCCAGCTCTGGGTGGTGTTTTTATAGGGGCCGTGATTTGAGGTGAAGCACAGTCAGCCCTTCAGGTCAGACCTTCCCTTTGATCTATCCGTGGGAATTTGCAGTCATCCCTTTTTGCTCTGGCATGGTTTCTCCTGGCCTGTAAGTTTGCCAAGGGGCTAGTTCATGCTTTCTGGGCGGGACTCTCTAAAAGAAGACATCTACATCTGTGCGAGTCACCCACGCTCTTTTTATTGTCCTTGTAGAAATGATTGATCCACTCAGTGAAAAGGAAAGCAAAACTCATCAACTCCTCAAGAATTGAGCTAAAATAAGTCAAATTACACACTAGGAGTGCCTGTGCCCTTCTTCTGGTATAAAGCCAACGCGAAGTTGCTGACACATCTGGATGTCTACATCTAAGGGTAGCTGAGAAGAATTCTTCCCCAAGAGCAATCCATCATCGTGATTTGAACATGAGTTGCCAGCAGCTCTGGCCTTATTTCACCCACGCTGGCTATTGATGCCTGAATAAACTCAATATGCAATTAGCCTCAGTCAAATTCTCAAAGCTTGGTATAATTAGACACACTGGGCAATAAGGTTGTTGCTGACGGTGCACCTGTATAAATGTGTCCCCTGATGGGTCCTTATTTCTGATTAAACTAAGGTCTGTAGATTTGGGATAGGACCCAATCTAGATCATTATAATCTCCGTAACAAAGATATGTTTGGGCTACTCTGTGTTAAGAAAAGGAAGAGCATTTATATTCTTTGACGGTGCTCCTTTTTGTCATTTCTTCCTTCCAGACGGCCTCCTGGCTGATGCTTAGGTAACTATTTCCTTAATTGGATTTCATTCAAGGTAAATCATGGCTAAGAATCACAAACAAAGTGGTAATCCCCTGAATGAGCTAGTTCAGATAAGGTCTGAACAAGGCAGACACAAAATTAACAGCCTGATTTTCAATGACTGGAGGATTAGTGTTGAGTTCTGCTTTCCAAGTCCACCAGATGTTTTCTGGTTCTTCCTTCTCCCAAGCCAGAAGATGCTCAAAAACACTCTGGTAGGGAGAGATAGGCAGGGTACTAGTAGGAAAAATGAGTTTGGGGATATTTCTATGTGCCTTCATTGTTGTCCAATATAATACAACAGTGAATATCAGAGGATGTTTTAGGAAAAGGTACAAGAACAGAGAAAAATCCCACCAAAACATCAGACAGAGAATTCCTAAACTAAGTACTTCTGTACCTTTTATAATGCATAGAAATGGATTTCTTTTCCAGGGAGTGACCCTTTACACACACATAGGCTGTGAATATCCAAAGTATCCCATGACCAGCTTTCCACATCTCATCTGTAAGAGCAAAGAATCCCTTCCTTCACTTTTCATTGAGCCTGATTCACTTGATACTACCAGTTACTCTCCTGGAAAAGACTAAGGATAGTAGATCTCCTTCTGTCTATGGATAAAACTCTTTCAGTGAAGTAGCCTGGGATGTACCATGGTGTTACCATAATCATCTCCTCAAAGGGCTTCAGTGGTGGGGAGTCACTTGGGACAGGGACAAAGGGAATCTGCAGCCTTGTGGAGGGGATGGAGGTCTTAAAAGTGGGTGTGGTGAATAGGAAAAGTGGAGGAAGAAAGAAGAAGAATCTACCAGCTCTATAAAAAAATTTTCTTGGATTTATGAGTCTGTATTTCTCAGGGACCTTGTAAGCGCCCAGAACCATGTTTTTGACTAACTCAGTTCTCTTCTTATTTGCTTCGGTTTTCTGTTTTTATCTGGTTTTTATTCTTTGTCTCTTCTAGGTTGAATTCACCCCTGATCAGATTGAAGGTGAGGAAGATGAGTTTCTCTTCTGTGCACAGTAAATACTGTCACTGGGAAGTGTTGGCAAGTGCTGGGGTGGACACGGGTGCAGTACTGGAGTTCCCTTGAGAAGAGAGTTGACTCCCATGCTTTTAAGTTATGGCTTTGCTCCTTCTCTGTCCCTCCTCCAAGCCCTTTGTTGAGTTGGTCAAGAGAAAAGGGGGAAAGTCACATATGCAAATTAGATACTTGCTTCATTAAAGAAAGCATCAGCCTCATTTACCAATGAGACAAAGCCAAAAAAGAAAAAGCCCAACCCCCTTAAAGCCTCAGTCCAAATATATGAACTTTTCCCTGTATTCAATCAGAATTTAACGCATCACCATTTTGTGACAGCTCTCCAGAAACCAGCAAATGATGACAGTGGTGGCATTTTTTTTTGCTTTCAAAGCAAAACACCGGCATTAGTTTCTGAAACCCCTTGTCACAACCCAAGAGATTGATTCTGAAACCTCATGCATGAGAAGACTAACCACTATGCCTATCCCTATTTTTCTCACTACAAGCCTGCTTTTTACTTAAAGGAATAATTGACAGATGGAGTCAAACATTTTTGACTTTAAACAGCATTTTGCTTTAAACTTTAAACACTTGGTAGAGCCTATGAAAGATGGTATCAGATAATGGGTAAATTAGAAAAGATGAAAAATTTTAAAAAAAGTAACTCACAGGCTATCCAGTCAGTATGATTCAGAGAGGAGAGATGCAGGAAGAAGGATTTTCAGAACTGGAAACAAGTGTCATAGTATCATATAGATTGAGGCTTTGCCACAGACTTCCAACATTACCTTGGGATTTTCAAGCTCCTGTTAATGGCTTTAGCTTCTATTTTCTAACAACAGATCAGAAGTAAGTCATGATAGGAGGCAACTGGTAATTTCTAGGTAATTTCTCCCATGGGAGAGCTGTAGGAGAGTCTCAGTTCAGAGCCACAAACCTTTGAACCAGTCCAGTAGCACAGAACAGCTGGATCTCTCTCAGTGGATAGTTTTATGGGGACTAGATAGGAACCACCTCGTTTTCTCTTTCTCCAAGGAGAATTAACTCCTCTTAGACTATATCAGAGAAAGGAAAAAGAAGAGAACTATTCAGAAAGCCATGGGATGCTTGTGTGGAGATCAGTCCACTGGGATGATGGGGAAAGGGCAAATTCGGAGAATCTCCAGGGCTGCTGTATAAGGCAGCAGGTCTAAAGCAGATGAAGACTATCTCTAGAAACAGAAAGTTGCCTGAGCATCACCTGGGGAAAGACCACAGCTCATCAATCAGCTCCTCAATTCCTTTCCTCCTGCCTTTTTCTGGTTCCTTTTATTTTTTCTTTTTCTTTTTTTCTTTCCTCTCCTTCACCTGACCTTTAAAAGATTCTAAAGTTCATAGATGAGTAGGCAGACAGATTGATAGTTGCTAGATAGATATTTACTCCTAGATAGAGTTTAGGTGCTTCAGATGTCCAGTTATATCTATGGCATCGTCCACATTTGTCCCTGGATTGTCCCTGGCATGTGTTGTTCTTTATAGTAGTTTGCACGTGTCAAAACCTTGCCAAGAAATGTACCACCAGTTGAAGAAAGTGGGCAATCAGTATTCCAGCCTTTGAGATTGTTTTATTTTGTGTGAAAAACACAGACTAGAAAGCAAGCACCACTTGCCATGATTTATATCTCCTATACTGGCTGTTGGCGTGACTTGAGAGTTGGGACTCACAGGAGCTCTAGATTAATATGTCTTTTTTTGATTTGTTTTCTCCTTCTCCTTCTCTCCTCATTCTCCCAAGTTTCCAAGATTACCAGCTCTCCTTTTCCTCTGAGTTTCAGTTGTACTTCTTTTGTTTTGGGTTCATTTTCAGCTCCACACTGCACTGTTGATTTTGTTAAATTTCCTCTTTCAGGAAACCATCAGGAGGTCAGGGTCACTTGTCACACCTTTATATGTGTTTGTTTAGAAATAGACCTCTAATGTTTAATAACCACCCCTCTCTCTCTCTCTGTTGACCAGATGAGGACCTAGATTTCTCAGTGAGAGATGCTTCTCCGTTTACCAGTTGAAATTAGATCAATAGATGTTAGATATTACTGGTTGTCAGTCTATCACCGACTGGTTTTCTGGCAGCTGATTTTTAATTGAGGTGGTGGAAGAGAAACAGATAATACAGCATCTCAATGTCTTTTGGTCTTTTCCAGCCCTACCTTTTAGGATACTCTGAACCTTTTCCTCTTGCAAAGGAAAAGACTTTTGTTACCCCAGACTTACTTCTCTGAAAGGATTCATTATTATGTTAGTCCCCAAAATGTTACTCTCAGAAGCAGAAGAGCGGTCTGTGGGTGTAACACACCCATCTTTGCACGTCCTCCTGCCTCAACTGCCAGTGAAATCCATCGGTTGTGGCGATGTGTATTTATGAAGCTGGATTCCTGGCCTCTTCAGCCCCTTGAATTGCTGAAAAAAGAAGAATATGAGTTATTCAAGATGAGGAGATAGGTAGCAATTAGGCATATGAAAATATACACTGCTCCTGCCAGTGGTTTACTGGCTAGCAGGAGGATAAAGGAGGCCATAGCCATGCTGGTTTCATTGCTTTGATGGGAACTTGCACTAAACCAGTAAACGTAAATGCAAATGAAAAAATTAAAAAAAAAAAAAAAATCAAAAACCAACCAAAAATGTCGCTTATGTATATTCACAAAACGGGGTTTCCAAACCCACAGACCAATGCTCTGGTGAGAGGCGGTTACATCTGATTTTAAACTGACTTAAAAAAAGGAAAGAGATATGTGAACTGTCAGTAACTATGATGAATTGGAACCTTTAGGAGGTAGTGTGAAGGGTGCTGAGGAGATTGCTCTCAGGGAGTAGGTAAGAGGCAGGTGGGTGAGGTGCTCAGGGCAGTAGGTGTATTTTTCACCCATCTCAGCTGCTGAGACCCCCAGTAAAGGACAGAACTGGGAACAGGGCTCTGGACCCTTCCACTGTCAGCAAGGAGCCCATGAAAATCCACTATTGCCCTCTGCTGGAGTGAGGGCTGCCAATGGGACAGAGGAGGCAAAGATCCAGGAGAGAGAAGCAGGGGGAGAAAGAAAGAGAGGGCAAAGAGAACAATGCAAAGAAGAAAACAAGGGGAACATTAAATTGTCTAAAAAATAATAAAAAGCATCACTGTTCAAATGTGTGGGATGAGGAAAGAAATGAATAAGATGTGAGTGGAATGGCAAAAATGAAAAAGAAGGGAGAAAGGAGGAGAGGCAAATACAGCCACACTGGAAGAAGGAAAGAGAGAGGGAAATAAGCAAAGGAGAAGGAACAAAAAAGAGGGAGGGGGAATAATAAGGAGGAATTGAGAAGGGAAAGACGGAGAAAATCTGGCATGTAGAATCCATGGCTGAATGGTTGAATGACTCAGGATCTATGGGGAAAAGAAGTCAGCCTCACTGTGTTTGAAAATTAAAAGGGAAACCTATATAGAAGAGTATCAGCAGGGCAACAGGCAGATTCAAGGATTCACAGCTTTAAAGCCGAAGGGATATTTGTAGATCACTTGTAGATGGTGCCCTGTGCAGTGTGTTCATTAAAGGATAACAGCCTATCACTGTTGCTTGTGCCTTGAGATGCTCCTCTGTCCCTGCAATGTGTCTAGAACTCCAATGGAGAGGTAAATCCAAGTAACTAGCGTGTCTGGGGAAGCCTCCCGTGGGATCCTACACAGGCCCCAATCATTAATAGTAAAATGGGGACCCTATCCCATGCGAATGCTCATGTAAAGGTATTACTGCTCAAAAAGGGACCTCCTCTTCATTCAGAAGTAAGGAGGAGATATGAGGATAGGGGAAAGGCTCTGCATGGACACAGAGGAGAAAACAGACAGATGTGAAACCACTGGAAGGAATGGGTGCACCTCCACCCATCAGATCTGGAGTGACATAGGTCACTGATAGCATCCCAAACCTGACTTCTCCAGAAGCAATTGGGTGCTAGAAACATGAAAAATCAAGCCCTTCCCTGTTACCCTCTCCAGCAGTTCTCTGTCCTTCTTGAACCCAAAAGCCCAGAACTCTGTGTAATACTGAGTTACAATATCCAGTTAACTTCTCAAACTGCTACTGAATTCTGTACCATCCTAAGTGCTCCTGAAGAGCTGGAATGCTCTCAAGGCCAACCATTTCTATAAGGTTTTTTGCACTTTCTGACCTTAGCTGAGACACAAATACCATGAGAAGAGCATTTGACCTCTCCAATTCCATTCCCTGATTGAACCGGAAAATGCGGAGGAGGAGGAACACAAACATTGCAGATAACAGCAACAACAAAGCTCATCAAACTCATTCCCAAGCTGCAAAATAAAAGGGTCAGGCAGGGTTAACTAGGGGGAAGGTCCAAGTTTGCTTCCCCATTATCTGAGGTAGCATTGCATGCATTTCCTTTTACTGTTTTATCTTCCAGAATTTAAGGAAGCGTTCTCACTCTTCGACCGGACTCCAAAATCTGAGATGAAAATTACATACGCACAATGTGGCGATGTCTTGAGAGCTTTGGGGCAGAATCCGACCCAGGCTGAGGTCATGAAAGTACTTGGCAGACCCAAACCAGAAGGTTGGTGTCCTCCTCCATGCTTGTTTTGAAAAAAGATCACTGCAAGAAGTATGTGAGAAGCAGATGAGGTCTCCGTTTTCTGATGGAAAGATTAATTGTGAAATAACAGAGGGTATGGGACCGCGTCTGCAAATCACTAGCAGAAAAATAAAGGAGGAGAAAAGTGATCTGGCAGTCAATATAATTGTCTCAAATGTAGGAGAATGAATTAATTTAGTGGCCTTGTGCGTCAATGTGTTTTACACTGACAAGTTTTGGCCTTTTAAAATGGCTTTGATGACAGACATTCACTTGTGTTTACTAAAAATGCAGACGTTTTGAAAACATCCAAAGACACAAAGGCATAGATTGAATGCGAGGACATAGTTTGTTCTACAAAAAGTATGTATCAGAGCATCTGGACTAATTGCAGTAATATCTCCAAACACCAGATATCTCTTTGGAACAAAGGAGATGTCTCCTAGACCATTTCTGTGTTCAGGCATTTTCTAGACTATTTCTCTGTCCTTTCCTCCCGCCGAGGTGGAGCTGACAATTAAGTCCTCATTCAATAACCATGATATATCAGGATATGGCAGTGACATAGTGGCAGGTGGGGCAAGGAGTCATATCGGAACAAAACGCCCTCTGATGCTCTTGAAAGGCAAAGAATCAGGAAAATGGGATACACAGCTTTAGTCCTGCCTATTTGCTCTGAAGCTCCCCTCCCAGGATGTGTTTAAACATCTCTGCATTACAGGGCTGCAAAGCAAAGCTGGTTTCCTGTTGGTAATGGGCTTCTCTTACTGTCTTCTGCTTATTTTCACACTTTTACGCTGCATAAAGGTGTCTTGGCAGTCTAACAGTTTTTGTTTTTTTTCCTTGATGTTTGCATCTGACAGATACTGAGATACATCTCTATCTCTCTCTCTCAAAAGCTCATATTTCTCTCTTTGCCAGCCTCTTTCCCACTCTATCCATTCTTCCATCTGTACTTAGAATATTTATTTGCTCTTTCCTTGCCTTTAGCTGGCATTTAGTTCCACAGTTCTCCTACCCTCACCACCTACCCATGGTGGACGCCCTGTAATTAGTTCTCAACTCTCCCGAAATCCACCAGAACTTTCATTTCCATTTGTGTCCTTGTAGACATGAACTCCAAGATGATCGACTTTGAGACCTTCCTGCCCATGCTCCAGCATATTGCCAAGACAAAAGACACGGGCACCTATGAAGACTTCGTGGAGGGTCTACGTGTGTTTGACAAGGAGGGAAATGGGACAGTGATGGGGGCTGAACTTCGTCACGTTTTGGCTACGCTGGGTAAGGTGAACCATTCCTCACACAGTTTCATCACTGAAGTCTTTCCCAAGCTGCTTTTATCATTCTAGGTAACCTTTACGCAGAAAATGTTTGAGCAAGATTTCAGCCGTCACATTGTCCTTGGTTATAAAGACCAAAAAAGTTATTTCATAATGAAGCTAAAAATCACTTACCTGCAGCTCAAATACTTGGCATTTTTTTTCCTCCTTCCTTCCTTCCTTCCCTCCCTCCTTCCTTCTTTCCTTCCTTCCTTCCNCCATAAAATGAGAAAAACATTGGAAACCCCATCTGTTTCTTCAACATTTGCCTCAATTTTTCTGCCCCTTCAAGGAAAATGTTAAGATGAAGCACTTTTCTATCAGTCATCTGTTTAGCAGAAATGTCTCTGAGATATAAAGCTCCTATTTTTAAAGTAGGGATCGATATTTCTCTGCATCCTCTCAAATTTTGCCTTCGGAAGCTCAGTTTTTCACAGAGAGCAACAGAATGGGTGCAGGATAGAAAATTTGGCTGTACCTTAATGACAGGTTTCCAATTTGGTTTAGAAGGCACTGACATGTTGTCATCTGAATCCAGTAAGCATTTCTCAAGACCAGCCTTTTCTAGTAGCTTTTATCCACTATTAGAAAAAAAAAAAAAAGAAAAAAAAAAAGGATGAGCTTTTACAAAAGAGGTTTGTTTTAGACTCGAAGGATTCCAATGATGTGTTTTGACCCAGGATATCAATTCAAAAAGCCAAACACTTTATGTCCAGGGGGTTTTCCTTCAGTGACACATCCATCTCTATTAATGACACAGAGAATAAGAAAAGAAAGCCAAGTCATTTTGCTTTTTTATCACTTATGCTATCGGATCAGTTTGGGGACTAAATTCAGTGATGACAAAACAATTCCCCCAGGGTCAGGATTGATGTCCTTTTCCAAGCTTACCTGGGACAAAGAAACCGCTGTGAGCAGTTTTGTGAGTTTCCTGGTACTACAAGAAATAACTTTGTATTTCCCCTTCTATTTTCAGTAACCCAGAACAATGTGGTAACATTTGATTTTCAAGTACAGTTAGGAAGTATTTCAGTCTCAGGAGTGAACAGTTTTGTTTAGAGTGGCATCCCTAAATACTGGTCAAATCCTAAGCACGGCCAAATATTCTGTGAATTAGCATACTTTTATTTTCAGTTTTCAAAAATATCAGCTACATTTTCACAGGTTCACATCATCTGGGGACTTGTTCCTGTGTGCCAGAACTCGGTGATGGATAGTGGAACAACATGAGTAGCAAGGCACACCCAATGCGTTTTGCTTTATTTTATTTTCATTTCTATGATTTCAGCTGAAATCACCCTCAAATTTCTTGTTTACTTTTCTGGAACTCATTTGGTCTCATCCTAAAAATCGGTGCCTAATATTACAATAAGGGGAAGGATTGGGTTGATCTCTGCCTAACTAAAATGAAGCCTTACAGGGAAAAAGGCACCTAATATTTCTATAATTAAATTAAATGGAATGGATCATTGACCCAAATCAGAGATCCTAAGTTTGGCTTTGGAATCCTCCTGAAGATCAAACTAAGAGACAAACAGTGACTCTACTAAAATTTTGCTTAGTGAGGAATTGGTTAAAAAGTAACTAAAGCCTTAAAGATTTGGTACTTAGAAAAAGTTTATTCTTAGAAAAATGAGTATGTGAACATGATATCATGTGGGTTTCCATATTTATTCTGTCTTTCTGGTTTTCAGATCAAATTTTCTCAGTTTGCAAGTCCAAAAGTAGCTTTCCGAGCAGTCAGCACCACAAATTAAACTGAAGAGGAAATCTCCTCCTCTCTCTCTCTCATTTGTATTCTTTAGTTCTTTGAACTGCACTTTTTAAATTCCTTAAAAAAGGCCCAGGTACTGACCAGGCATTTTGCTTTCCACCCAGGTGAGAGGTTGACTGAAGATGAAGTTGATAAGCTAATGGCTGGTCAGGAAGATGCCAATGGCTGTATCAACTACGAAGGTAGGTATGATCACTCCAGTCTGAGTAGTTCCTTCAGCAGTTCCTTGTTCTTTCAAAAAGAGACACATCCCTTTTGAGACTTCTTTACAGAAAATCAGTAAATTTTCCTTCAGAACCTCAGCAAAAAAAAGTGTTACCCTTAGTATCCTCTTTGGTGTCCTGAGAATCCTACAGGACTTTCTAAAGACTTTCCATTTTATTTCATGTTTATTGCAGAAAGCCAGAATAAAAGGATTTGGTCATGAGTTCCTAGAGCGTAGTTCTCTCCTGAATCTTGCAAGCCTATATGCTTCAGGCTGTTTAATAAAATCACAATATTCTGGTATCCAACTTTAACCACTCTATAATTTTATGATACATACTATCATTCCAAAGCATTTAACATCTGGTATCTTGAATCTTATTTACAAAATGTAGTCTTCATAGCATTAGAAAAAAGGAAAAGAGTCCAGGACATTCTTGAGTTCAATGAAAAGGAATTGATAAATGACCCTTCTCTTTCTCTTGTTTCCAGCTTTTGTGAAACATATCATGGCCAACTGAATGCCAGGTGAGTCTCTTCTGTTCTCCTTGAATGTCTGATTAATTTGGTTTTGGCATCTCAGATAAGCTTGAGGAATGTGTGACTAATCAAAGAGGGTGACTATATTCAGCACGTTCTACAAGGAAGTAGGACAAGAACGAGTATGTTATCTTCATCTTAGGAAGGGCACAGAAAATTGGTGACCTTCTTGCAGTTGTCTGGTAAATCTGGACACCTTTATTTTAGAAGTCCAACATAATGTATCTTAAAATGGTTTGATTTCCAAAGACCAAGTCCTCATTCCTTTATGATTGACTGGAAACTTCAAAGCACGCGTATTTTTTGTGTCCACCTACAAAGCCCTGCTCCCAGGCTTCTTCAAAATAGGTGAGGAGATAGAATTGACCTGAGTAGAGAAAGAGTGGGCAAAAATACAATGAAAAGCGGATAAGAAGGAGTAATGTACACTTTTGTAGCTCAACTTTCACTAGGAGAATAATTATTGGCCTTCCATAAATCTGGCTCCCAGCATCTCCTGGCGAATGGGTTAGTTTTCCAGGAAAAGCCATGAGCTTTGTCCAGCATATCTTCTGGCTTTATTCAGTAGCATTCTCCAAACCACAGTATCATTAAGGGTATCTTTGTCTCACTAATGCAAATGAGCTGAACTTTATTTCCAGTATTTCCTGGTCACCATTTCTTTTTATATTCCTGGAAAAGGTGCCCAATGTTTTCAAGTGGCATTCACTATTATTTATCTCTGTTCAGCTCTTGGGGAAAATTTGACCTGAGAGTTAACCAACTCCATCCATTCCGCAAAGCGTCTGATAAACTGGGAAAAGTAGTGGCTTCTTTCAGATTTGTTCTGATTATTTTGGGGTTTGTTTGTTTGTTTTGGGTTGTTTTTTGTTTTTCTTCTGCTTTGGTTTATTTTTCTATTCTATCCTGACCAGACCTGGCTTTGTTTTGTTTTTGGAGTTCACATTATCCCAGCCCACAGAGACCTGTCTGCTTTGTGGTGATTTTTGATTATGTTCACTGGCACCCGAGGGAGGGAATCAAGCAGGAGTCACATCCAGGTTTTTGGGACTTTTGTTCCAAGACATAATTGAACAAAATGAAAACTGGCTAAAAATATATAAGGACTGGGTTTCTTTTCTTATTATGGGTCAGTTTTCTTTCTTAAAGACATTTATCTTCTCTGAACATACACTCAGTTTTCCAACACTGGCTCCTGGTTTTTGATTCCAAAGATCTCGACTGGCCTACAGCCATAGTGGGTAATCCCACAGTTATCATGATCTAAAGTTGTTGTTTAGAGATATTATTTGTCCTTAATCTTATCCTAACCCTATTGCCATAGGAAATTCCCATTCTGATGCCAGAAGTCTTCCTAGTCACCTAAGGCAACATCAGCCACCAAAGAAGACAAGTGAAGCAATGGTAGAATATGAAGCTGGAACAGGGCTGGAAGCTGTAGAACAGTGGCCAACAAAAGAGTCTTTCCTTATGAATGGTTTGGAAAAGGAGTTGAGAGCTCCTGACTCACAGAGAACCAATGTGCCACTGATTTGCCAATGAGCCATGATGGGCGTCATTCAGGGGTGGCATTTTCCACTCTCTGCTGTGTTGCTGTTGGCATGTTTAGGGCAAGACAAATGTAGTCTTTATTCTTGAAAGGGTGATGGCCTTTTGCCATAAAGCGTATAACAAACAAAACCCAAAACACTGGAGTTGAACTCAGTGGGAATCTGGATCCCAGTTGAAAAATAAAGTAGCAGCTCGTGTTTCTTGGCCATTCCCATAAGCTGGAGGAAAGCTAGAGCTGCCTCTCAATATAAGAACTGAGCTGTGTCTTTCCTTTTGTCTTTATTTTCTGAATGTAGTTGTGACTACTCTGTACTGACTTTTTTTACATGAAGTCTTTCCACCGACTTCTCCCCAGGTGCTACATGCTATTTATAACACAGAGTAATCAATTGCATCTTCAATTAGTGCATCTTCCACCCATTTTTTTTTAGGCTCCCTTCCTCCTGGTCTAGTGTTCTGCCGAATTATAGCCAACTAGTCTTCCTTCACAGTAGGTATTGCTGTAGAAAATAATTCCAGATGGTCTACACAGTTACAACCTTAGGTCATGGCTTATCTCTTGGGTGCAGATCCATTCATGGCAGCTGACAAAACAGCTCAAAATGCTGGGAAAGAACACCTTTGGGAAGCAAGCTGGATGTAATCAGAGTTGTGTGGTTACCTACTTCTCTACCACAAACCTTGTGGTACAAAACCACCCTGTTTAACTTTAAACATATAAGCTCACATTGTAGAGCAGTATAGCTGGAGGGACAGTCCATAGTGCGTACCCAGAGGCTCAATTTGGTGACCCACATGTAGGTTCATGGTGTTGTTTGAGATGCTCCAGATATCTCCTATATCCATGGCCTTACAGATGGGATGCAGAGCCCCTGGTAGACCAGTGCTATCCATCAACTTGTAGCCAATCCGGGTACTTTGGGACATCTCAGGTGCCTCTAGGTGCTGAGGTGTGGGGAAGTGAATTGAGCCCCACGGCTTGAACTCAAGTGACTATAGGTGAAATCCTGCATTAAGCCTCCAGTATTTGACCAGCTGACACAGTCTTCCTTGGCTTCCATCAGATTAAGATGCCTACAAGTACATGTCTACATTAAAGAAGGGTATTTCTGTTTCCAGACCTCAAGGAAATCAAGTTAAAAGGACCATGCAGGGTGATTCACCCCGTCCAAAGAAGGGACATTGATGCAGTGTGTCCAGTTGCCAACTTTGAGAAGGACAAAATTTCACACAAACCTGTATCATATTTGTCATTTCTATGGGAATATTCTCAGTGCCTTGGGTCTCCCAAGTCACATCACATGCTTAGGGTTCAGGAACTGAATCCTACCTGAAATCAAGATATTAGCCAAGAGAAATTGCTGTGTTTGAATGCTGCTGGTGAGAGACTGGCTACACATAATAGAGGGGTAACAGAAGCAGCAGAAACTGCTTAGCACCATGGGAACTGGACTGTGTTTCTAGAAAGCCAAGTCTTTAACTTATCTTCAAGTCTGATATGGCTATGTTGCCTACCATGCCTGTTTCCCATGTTTTGTCCATCATTTATGCATTGAGGATAAGATTGTGGGGTTGGGACCAACTAAGGATGTTTTGTCATGTTGTGTGATTGCTCTTTGATGTCAGTTGGCACCTACATAGCGAAGAGACACTTGGCTGCAGACCCCGCTACCAATAAGCTGAGTACAGATGTATGAGAACGATTGAGGCTGATTCCTGGTGGCATTGTTTGCTTCTTCTTTCTTCCTCTAATGCTTCAAAACAACTTTATTTTTAGGACAAGATAACCACTGAGAAGCTCAGATGCTGGCCTTGGATTTCGATGTAATGGAATGCCTTCTCATTTTTCAGCCCAGATTCCCATTACAGAACTACAAAATGTGCCGTCCCTGAAATTATTTGTATAAATGTTTTCTTGATTGTTTTATCTTGTTTCCTCGTGGGAAGAGAGTGGTCTTTGTGGAGATTTGATTCACTCAGGAAACTGAAGAAACTGGAATCTGAACTATGAATACCTGGGCATTGTCTCTTTTTCTGATACAGAGTATAAATAGCAATAGGAAATAATTAAGGGAGAAGGGAGGAAAGGGGAGTAATTTTTTCATGATGAAATCAACCAAAAAATGTATTTGTCATCTAGCTATAACCTTCCCTTCCCACCCCTGGTCCTTCCAAAGCAATTGTCTCTTTCTCTTTGTGTTTATTTCATTTGTAAAAAAAACAGAGAGTAAGGGAGAAAAAAAAAATGAAACCAATTGACTAATGGGAGTGTATGCAAGGAACATTCTTAGTCTTTAGGGAAAGAAAGCAGAAGTAGAGTGCTCAGCAATCAGCAACGAATGCAACCTTGTTCACATGTTCCTCAGCTTCGGAAAATACCACAATTAAAGGAAGAAACCAAACCAAAACAGAAATGTACACGATGTTTGCTAAAAAGCATCTCTTCTCCACAAGGTTTACTTCCCTTTCCAGGAGTCTGACCCACGAAAGAAGTGAAATGTCTTCCCCAATGTAAACTGGAAATTGTTCTAATATCTGTATTGTAGCTTTTTGCAGTAAAACATGGGCTTCTTTGTCACCTGGTTTCCCCGTTGTTTCTATGTGTGAGGGAAAGGGAAATGGGAAATAAATGCTGTTGGGAAAAACCTCAGTAGAGGTATTAGAAAGCTGAGAAGCGTGAAGGAGCACATGGCTTAAGTCGGCTCATTTTTCTGGGGAATAATAATGTAAAAACTAGAAAATAAAAAGAAAACTATATCCTTTGGGGGTGGAAAAAGTTGAAACTAGAGGCTAGTAGGGCCTCAAAAAAAAAAATCTAAACATGCAAGACTCCATTTAAGAGAGAGGTATTGTTAAAACAGATGACTTAGAAGCTTAATGGAGGGAAGATAACCAGTGGAACATTGTAATACCAGGATACAAAATGCACAGCGATGACTGAATTGGTCACCCCTGCAGAGAAGAATTGCTAAGAATGAGAGAACACAAACAATGAAATTAAGTGAATATAAGAGCTCTAACTAAATCTACTATTGAATGACCATAATAGAAAATCAGCAGAGAGCCAGATGTAGTATCAAGCTGATGGCAGTTACAATAACATGCTAAAAGAAATTCAAAAGGTTATTGCGGAGGGAGGAGTGGAAAGATGCTAATAATGACAGGAACATCTTATATCCAGCCTGGATTAACTGTACACAAAGGTACAGGTAGGTGAGCAAAAAAGAATTGTCACCATGAATCACTGGTTTTGAAGAAACCACCTCTGAAGCATCACTCCTGAACAGAGCCATGGGTTGAACAGGCCTTTGATAAGGCTGTGAAATTAGAAACTAGGTTTACTCTAGTGTGCCAGAGATGGACACCAGAGAGAGTCACCACTCATGGTCCACCTCCTCCTCAAACATCCCTCAAAACTGATCTCTGAATTGGGCTATTGGCATTGCACCATGAGTTCTACATGGCCTAGTCTAGGGCTGGACTTGTCAAAATTTCCATCAAAATCAAAGCATGACTGTTTGTCCTGACTTCTTTCCAGAGAGATTTAGTTACCACAGCAGGTGCAGCTTAGGTGGAGGAGAAATTCCAGTCTCTCCAGTGGACCATCAGATGCTTTCTTCCTCAGCTTCTAAATGCAAAACCACCACCCTGCTGCTATTCAGACTCCCAGTAAGGTGTCACCTTGAGGTATTATATTTAACTCCTGCAGAATATTTCACTACACCTCCNTACTAAAATCACAGTTAAAATATCCTCATCACGTGAATCCAGCAGCTGTGATTTACATGAAGGTCATAGGTATTTCAGGAAAACTTGAAGGGCTGGTAGGGCTGCAAGCAAGCTGGCAAGTNCACATTATTATTGGTTTTGTTACATATTTTGTTGTTGTTGTTACTAAAATCACAGTTAAAATATCCTCATCACGTGAATCCAGCAGCTGTGATTTACATGAAGGTCATAGGTATTTCAGGAAAACTTGAAGGGCTGGTAGGGCTGCAAGCAAGCTGGCAAGTCCTTTGATGGAGCAACAACCAAGAAATCGAGCACAATCAAGTTGATGTGCACCGGTCAAGAAGGTGTGGAACTGTGCTTATTGCCTTCCATGCTTCAGGACATGCTGTCTCTGAATTTCATTTTCATGAGTACAAGACGCACTCAAAAGCAAACTGGAATAAATAAGCAACAGCTCCCATTTCCCTTCCCTTCCCTTCCCTTCCCTTCCCTTCCCTTCCCTTCCCTTCCCTTCCCTTCCCTTCNGGTTGATATGACAATTCTTCTTTTCTAATAAATGTGTAATTTATTGTCCCTTCCCTTCCCTTCCCTTCCCTTCCCTTCCCTTTTGCCCTCCTCTCTCCTTTACCCCTAACCCCATTTTTTTTTTTAATAAATAAATAACCTCCTACCTAGAGAATGTTTCTTAAAAAAAAATGTGGGCAGGAGTCATGCCAAGTTTCTAGAAGGCCTTTTTATAGCAGTAGCATCTGGCTCTTTTGGGAGACTCCGTAGGGAGTTTTGTTGGTGACTTTACATCTGCTGTGGTTAAGCTGCTAATGGACTGGCTGTCTGGGCTGCTGCCTGTTCCACTGATTCCTTCCTACCATGCTTTGGTTATTTGAGGAGTTCAAGCCTATTGACTTCTTGCCAGAATTACATAGTACATTCCAGCAGCAACTCGCATTGCAACATCAGCTCCTGCGAGAAGGGGTTTCAGATAGAGCAAGGATGTTGGCTGGCATTTCATTACCCTCTCCTTAAACCCACCCAAGCCTGGATTAGAGCAAGGGGGGAAGCCTATTTTTTTATTTTTGTTTTTTTTTGATCTTGAAGCCAAAGGGAAAGTGAACACCATAATATTTTTTCAGTGTTGTCCACAAGAAACTAAACAAATAATATATCAATAATTTAACCTAGACAGGGCAATTAAACATCTTTTGCCTCCTAGTGATACGTTTCAGCTCAATTTTTTCCCACTTATTAATCACTCCAAGAGCTACTTTTTAATCTCAAGGAATTACTGTCTCAGAATGAAAAATCAAAATGGATCCATCTGCATAATTTTAAAATGAAACTTCTTTTGATTTTCAACATTTTCCTCTAGAATTCCATTGTTTTCAGCCAGACCCATTGTCAGAATTACACCTAATTTCCTTTCCTTTCCATTCCTCAGAGAATTTCCAGTTTTTCCAGGAACTGGTTTCAGAATTAATTTTTCTTCACCTGACATTTGGTTTTTCATAGCTTTTGCTCTTACGATGAGATTCTTTGGCCCTTAGAAATGCTGGGTTTTCCCTCCACTGAGAATAAAATGATCTTAAAGAACTCCTTCAAGAACAGGCTATTTGACCTCAATTCGGTGGCCTGAATGATGATATGGTTTGTCATTTGTGATGCCCTAGGCACCAGAAATATGCACATCTTCTGCCAGTCTTGTTTTGAGTTTTTTTATGGATGAGATTCATCCTATTCAACCCATAAACTGGACTGATTTGCCCACAGAGACCGTCACTTTATAGACACTGCCTGTGAACTACTTCACCCCCTCCTTGTCCCCGCCAAGATAAAGCCCCTCCTGAGGCAAAATAGATTTCTTACCTGATTTTGGAAAGTGTTTTTGGAGCATTAACGATGTGAAAATGCCTTTGAATTCATGTTACTGGTAGAATTAATATCTGATTACATGATATTGATCTTAAATATATATATATATATCTCTATGTGAGCGTTTATGCAGAGATTCAACCACACAATGTAGACAATGTGAGCTATGAATTCACCAAATGTCTTTTAATACAGTGGAGTTATTTTTTCCCCAGTTTTATTTAACACAGAAAATTCTTTGGATTCCCTAAAGCTTCTTACGTAGCCTATGTCCATCCATCCTTGTTCTCCCATTTATCTGGCGACGTTGCTGAAATATGTCAAAAACCCCGCAGAACGGCAAAATGAATGTTTTCATTTATAAATCCAAAAGTGCCTGTGTTTCTGAACTAGCTGTTGCGTGAATTCCTTCACTTTCCTGTCATAAAAGTGCCAGGGGAGAGTTACGATGCATGCCAAAGATAAAAGACAGGAGAAATGGAGAAAGAAAAGTATGTATATGTGTAGGTAGACCCATACTGAATTGAAGCAACTGTGTGTCCTTTGGGACAGCAGCAGCATTTGAAGCTTCTGTCCCCACCAGGAAGAAATCAATGGGTGCACACAGACTCACACAGAATCTCTCCAGATGTGTTTTGACATTTCTGGAATGAAGTTTCTAGTTTGATGATACTATGCTTTTGGGAGCTTATTAAAAGATTAAAAAAAAAACCCAAACAAAATCAAACAAAAAAACCCCAACAAACAAAACACAGAAAAAAACACAAAACAAAAACCCACCCAAAACAATAAAACAATCTCAAACCCCACGGTTGCTCAACACAAAGTACTTCTCCAGTTTAAACCCAGTGTGTGGCTTCAAATCAGTTCAAAACTTCCAAAGAACTACGCTGCATTTAGGTAGATTTACGGGAATCGCCGTTGCCTCCCATTCTACCTTCCTGCTGGCCTGCCAGAAATAAAGTTCTGTCTTTCTGTAGCTTCTGTATAGTAGATATAAGAGTAGAAATTCAGCATGTACTCATACTCTATATCTGACTGACCTTCCAGAAGGCACTTTTTGCTTATGTGGCATATCTTTTCACATTTTTCGTAGACTATAGATGTCCCAGGTTGTGTCACTGGGGACACACAGACGCCAAAGGCGTCAGATTGCAGTAGGAGGACACGAGATAACAGAAGCACCATGGCAGTTGACTGCAGAGACTTCTGCCTCCATCAAGTTCTTATAGGAGATTAATTTCATTTCTTTGGTTCAGCAATGTAAAATTCCCCCAGCAGATCCCAGGATGGACCCTCTTTCACTGTCCAACAAATGGAGTCTTGTAGTTTTCAAAGACTGAGAGTACAGAGAGGAGGCCAATGCAGGCATGTGGGAGACAACTACCAAATTCAGAGTATTACATTAATATATTCCAGTAGCACAAGCATGATGAGGAAAGCCCGGAATGAATAGAGGCACCACTAGTAAATTCTACTCATCATTAATTGCTATTAATTTGTAAATCCCTAATAATCATTGTTCTTGCCAAGCATTACAGCCATTGATTGGGACCATGCTGTGCTTGACGCTAGACCAAAACAGAACAAAGAGACAATTGCTTCGTTGTGCCATTTGCAGTCTAATTTCTTTCAAAACCATTGTTCTCATCAAAATGCCTGTTTATGATGTTTGCCTAGTGATGCATGATACCATCAAACAAAAAAAAGTGAGAAACTGACAAAAATAATAAAAATAATACCATTTTGAGCAACATTAAAGTGTGCCGGAATGGGACAAAAAATGTCAGAGGAATATTTTCAAAGTACAACCCAAATTTCCACGGCTTTCTGGGGTCAAATCATAAATAAAAAGTGGCAGAGTAATTACACCTTTCTGTTTCGGAGAACAGGAGTGAATGTTAGTCTGGGAACAGTTACCAGTGCTTACATAAGCCAGAAATTTTCTTTCTGACACTTTTCTTTGCACCTCGCCGGCGTTCACATCGCAGCAGTCTCACATTGTCACATCCCGCTCGGCAGTGACATGTGGGCATGTTGGCTCTGCAAACATTTCATCCCCTGAAGAAATGTTACCACAAAAGGTTGGAAACTGCAGCATCTCCAACCACATACTCAAAGTCCCTGTTCCCAGAGGACCACTGCCTGCTCCAAAGCTCTCAGATGCCATCCCTTGGGGGGAATACTGTCCCTTAGGGACCAGAGCTTGTTGTTTCAGAACACCCTGCAGACAGCTTTGGGAATGGTTTCCACGCTTGCTACAGATGATATTTTCATGGAGAATTTTACCCTCCATAATTAACATGATTGTTGGGTTAAAAGGGCTGTTTCAAACCATGAGCCATGAGTGTTTCTGCTTGTTTCTCCCTTTCTGTATGTTGTTCGAGAGTGTGAAGAGGTGTGAGTGCTATCTGCTGCAGCTCTGTCAGCAGAAGCTGTGAAGACAATTAGACAAACAGGATGGCTTATTTTTTATTGCTATAGTTTGTGCACAGTGGTGAAGTCACCTTCTAAAAGCTTCTCTGCAATAAGCCTGGTTTAAATGCAAGATGATGGAGCATTTCAGACATGACTGAAATCTCAATGATCACATCAAGCTAGTGAATCTAGGAAATAGCAAGGTCTTTGGCCATGTGGACAGAGGGAATGAGACACCTGGCCATGAGGATGATCAGAGGGCTGGAGCACTTCTCCTGTGAGAGTTGGGGTTGTTCAGCCTGGTGAAGAGAAGGCTCCATGGAGAACTTACAGCAGCCTTCCAATACCTAAAGGGAACCTACAGGAGAAATGGGGAGAGACTTTTTATTAGGGAGTGGAGAAATAGGATGAGGGGTAATGGTTTTAAACTGAAAAAGTGGAGATTTAGATTAGATATCAGGAAGAAATTCTTTACTGTGAGGGTGGTGAGACACTGGAACAGGCACCCAAAGCCCCAACTCTGGAGGCGTTCAAGGTCAGGCTGGATGGAGCTTTGAGCAACCTGGTCTGGTAGGAAGTATCCCTTCCTATGGCAGGAGGGTTGGAACTGGATGATCTTTAAGGTCCCTTCCAATTGTAACCATTCTATGATTCTGTGAATCTATGTCTAGATACCTTCAGTTTCCTTCACAAAGGCAAGCAACAGGACTTTATTCACAGCAGGGGTAGAGAAGTGATGAGTATGCAATGATACCTGCAGATTTGATATCAGATGGGACCAGTATTAATAAATACTGATACTTGTGTGACACCCACGTTACAAAATCATAGCATGACCCTGTTTCATCTCAACTCAGGAAGCTTTTTCTGGGACAAGAGTAACCTACCACACTGCTGCAGGGTTTAGAAGGATGCTATGGTTCCTCAGGGAGTTATGTGACACCTCAGACTACATTGAAGTTCTCCTCATCCTGAAGAAACAGACTATTTCTGTTAAAAGAGACTCTTCGTCCATAGCTAACAATATAGTGGTTACGATAGATGAGTTGGGGAGTCTAGGAGCATCTGCAGCAGGGCACTGACACATACACATAAGAGCCAACTTCCCATTGCTGCTGATTAGAACAGGGGTGATGGATTAGAGCAATTCTTTCCAAGGTCAAAGCAGGAGTCTGCTTCAGAGCCAGGGTAAATATTGAAGAAATACTGACTACTGTCCAGACCCTGTTTTTATGTACACAAACACTGAAAAAAAAGAAAAAAACAACCAAAAGCAATCAGATAAACATTAATAAATAATACAGAAATAACATCAAGATGCCAAAATCCTCTCCAATGCCCAGTTTGGCATAAAAGCAAAGATTTGAAATGTAAAACCTCAGAAGACAACTGAAAATATGTGCCACAGGGGACTGCTTTATATTTCCAGCAGAAGTCAAATATATCATTTGATGAAGTTTCAAGGTTAGACTTGGTTCATGGCAGACAGATTTGTGGGTGGCAAAGTGTGTGCCCTAGGCTGTGTTGGCAATTTCAAGCTGATCCTGGACAGAGTTTAAAATGCAGCAACCATCTAGAAAGCTAAATAAAGTTCTCTCAGGATAAAAATACAGCCACACTTTATGGGAACACATCGAAATAATTTGAGTCACAAGGCATTCTGTAGAGCAGCTTTGCCTAAAATCATGTCAAAGATCTAATGAGCTGCTCCAGCTCATGAGACCTGCAGGGATAAGGTGCAGGATGAAGCATGGAATAAAAATCAGAGGGTGTTTTTCTCCCAGGAATAATATCACAAAGAACTGGAGATGACACTTCTGCCACCCCTTGTGAGAAGGGAGGGATTGTATCAGATATCTTGTCACCCCATGGCAGACCTCTCCCAAATTAATTTCTTGAGGACTTAATTAGCTGGCTGCATTTTTACTGCCCTCTTGTGATTGCTCAAAAGGAAATGGGGTTCCTTGATGGGAAGTCTGGAGGGTTTGGTTTCTAATCACAGCTCAGACACTAGCATCAAATACTTCAACAAACATGACATTTATGTCTCTCTACGTGTATTTCTGTGTAGATACCTGAGCCTGGATAGTCATATAGGGGTCTGTATCTCCCTTTGCATTTATTTAATCAGTTGTGGCATAGTCAACATGGGAAAGTTGGTGAGAGACAGTAGAACCAGCAGAGGTATATGATGCCTGAGATACATCCTGAGCAAGATGTGATGTATATTGGTTCCCCAACGATGTAGGTTGCTTCTGGTGCACTCACAGACTCCTATTGGTGATGTGTACCTTAGAATCGTAGAATCATAGAGTTGCCTGGGTTGGAAGGGACCTTTCAGATCGAGTCACACTGTCAACTCAACACTGAGACAAATCATCACTAAACCGTGTCACTAAATGCTACGTCTACCCATCTTTTAAATACCTCCAGTGATAGTGACTCCACCACTTCCCTGGGCAACCCATTCCAATGTTCAATAAACCTTTCCATGTAAAAATTGTTCCTATTATCCAGTCTGAATCTTCCCTGGTGCAACTTGAGGCCTTTTCTTCTTGTGACTTGGGGCAATGTATCTGGAACACATTGTGGCAAAGCAGGTTATAGGAAGGACTCAATCCAGCCACACTGGTGTTTAGCAAAGATCTCCTTTCTTGTTTCATAAACACTTGGGCTGGTCCTGCTCTGGCTGAGCTATAACAAAGGATAAAACATTGCCTTTAATGTAAAAAGGAAATGTCAGGCCTCCCTCCTGCCAAAGAGGAGGTGTGAGGTGGGAATTGGGGAGCTGGATTCTCTGGGATGCCTGCATGTTTAGGGTTGGAAAACTCTTTAAAAAGAAAAAGGTGGAAATAACTTGCCTGTAATCCATAAGAGCACATCTGTTCCAGAAACTGCTCTGGGGGAACAGTGCACTGGGGATTCATGGGGAGGTGGGTTGCTGGGCAGGGAGCCCGAGATTATCTTTTTCTCCATTCTCTTGGTTTTTGCTGACTATGACAAGAACCAATTTCCAGGGTGAACCTCAAGTCCAACGCAGATACTCTATAAACTAAAAAAACTCAGAAAGACAGGAAGAGTCTAGAGACAGGGCAGCATAGCCAAAGACAACAGCTCCTGAAGATACCCCCAAAAAACCTTCTTCACCCCCTCCCCAGTGCCACCATTAAAGATATGTTGGCTCTATTTTGGCTGGTGGTTTTTTGCCAGGGAGCAAGATGCTCTTCAGACTGTCCCCAGCCTGCTTGGATGCTGCATAAACAAAAGACAGAGCGTTCTTCTTCCTCCTTCCCCTCCCCAGGGGGTGACTTCTCTCACAAATCCCTCCAGGAGAAAAAGAAAGAAACAAACAAAAAAAGAGATGAAAATAATAATAATAAAAAGAAAGAAAATAAAAGGATGTGGGGATATGACCAGACAGACAAGCACAAAGTTTACCCAAGGGTGGGCAAATGTTTAGGACTTGGAGGGACTTCTTGCAATCCCAGCCTCACCTCTGGCCTTCTTTTTACCCAGCAACTATTCCCAAGCCACAAAAACCTCTGAAAGTCCCCATTTTACAGGGCTCCAGTGGCATAAACACAGACAAATGTATGTTTTAGCTCCTAAAGGCCAGACTTTACTCCTGGCTTGCTAAATAATTGTATAGGCTTGCAAATCATGTCCACAGTACCCAAAACACGTATGGTAGGTTCATCTTTCAACTTTCCCACAGCTAGATTTTTATACCCTCTCTCCTTCTCCGTCACCTCCGAGCTGGTTGGGTTAGTGGAGCTCAAGGCCTTCAAAAAACCCACTTATATGCTGATGGGCACCATCTCCTCAGAGCCATTCGTGAAGGTTGAGCTCCAGAATGGGATTTGACATTGAGGCATCCTTTCCTCTAGGCAGTCTCATGCATCAAGGGAGAAGGTATCTGAGGGGTCTGTGGAGCACAGAGAGCCTTGGGCATGACACTGAGTCTGGAGGATGGAAAGTAGGAGTTTTTACCTCAATTAAACCAAAGGTAGTTTGAGGCAAGGCTATTTCTTGTGTTTAAGTCTGACCCAAACACAGGGACAAAAATGGAAGTTCCTGCTACTGAACTGATAGCGGGTCATCTCAGGAAACAATTTTCTTCTGTTTTCTTTTCTTTCTTTTATTTCTTCTCCCCTACAGGGACTTCTGACATTGCCAGTATCCAGGCTTCCTCCTATTTCCTTCTCACGGTACATTTTTGTCTCTTCAAGATTTGAGGTTGTAGGGATCCTGAATTTCACACAGGAATTTAGTCAAGTGGGATATTTTTTGACTTCTGCGTGTGGACAGAGGGAGTATTTGTATTCCAGCCTTGTTTGAATTAAACATGAATTGAGTAGTATCTGGAGTGAGGTCAGGAATCAGTTGCCGTAAGAGTCCCTTCCTACCTATGAAGCCCTCTGAAGGTTTCATCTCTCAGATATAAATAAAAATCCAAATATAAGCAATTATTGACTTAGCTGTGAGTGTAAATTGTTATTATTGAAACTGGTGATTTCTTACCAGCTTTCTTGAAAGGCATATATTGATGAAAGTCTGAGGGATCCTGGCACAACTGTGTGTTGCTGAAAGCCAGTTTGTATTCCTGTCCTCCCTTGCCATCTTCCATTTAGCTGTGCTCATCTCCGAGTTTCTGCAGGAAATAGGTTGATTTATGGGGCCTTGATTATTTGCCTGTGATTTCTGATTATTATCTTCCTCCACACAATGACAGACGTGGACAGTGATTGTAATCAACACCTTTGCAAACAACTGGCTGAAGCACAGAGATGTAACGAGGACTGGCTGAGGTACTCTCTGCCTGCCACGTACAAGAACGAATCTCCTCCCACACAAAGGTGGCAATTTCTGAGAATGATATCCTTTAATGCTAGGCAGATTTCATTTCTCACATTTGTTACAGGATGGCAAAGCACAGAATAAATGTCCTTGGACAGAATACTGTAGGACAGCAATATATAATAGCTGCCATGAAGTATTTGCTTTGGGATTTACGTGACTCGGAGTCAACATTTCCACCTGAGCTAGATACTCTGAATTCTTTGTATTGTCATCAGAGATGTGTTCAAGACACTTAATAAAATGAAGTGTGATTCTTCTTGTCCTAAAGTTTGTGTTGAAGGGAACTCGGATGAATTACCCCTCTAAAATCCTCATTTCCCTCTGCAATTGTAAGGAGGGAGAAGGGAAAGTAACTCAGCGGTACGTGTTGGCACCGCAGACATCAGGGCTCCATTCACCATCTGCAGCTATTTAAGAGCTTAATGTGGACATATTTTTCCCCAAAAAGCCAGGTGGGTTTGGCAGCTGGTGGAGGTCTCTGTTGTAGAAAGCCACAGGTAGCAGCCAGATGAAGTCATTTACAGCTCACTCCTCATGCTGACCTCTTAGATTGCTTTGCCCTTGGTTTTTGGTGGTGCTCCCCACTGGGCGACATCCCTGGTGTGACTTGAGATGGTGGGAGCAACAGGGGGAACAGAAGTCTGTCCTGCTGCTGCTGCACCATGTTGTCACGGCTTCTCTTGTCTCTGTGACCCCCACAAGCACGGAAGAGCAATGTGGCTGCATGTAAACCACCAAACTGGTTTGCTGAACCTCTCCTAGATGCTGAGACCTTTCCACAGCACTTGACCACCCAGTGTTCACCTTCTTGACCTCTGAAAAACCTCTGCCTCTGAGCATGCCAGTAGTTTCCCAGTCTTTCTTGGCTTCTCTCCAGAAATAACTCTCCTATTTTACTCTGCTTTTTTTAAACACTAACCATAGCCTAAAATTATTTTACATGCACACACTAATACATGTTTTCAGTACAATCTGCAAGAAGTTTGCAAATTTGTCAATAGGAAGAGAGCCATTCAGAGAAGGGAGAGACTGGGAGATGCACAAATCCTTCATTATTTAATACTAAAAGATATAACCAACTATTTCATAAAGGAGGATAGTCTCCTATTCCATAGAAGGATGGAATACACATTCTGGGTTATGGTGAAAACACTTTCCCTTGGCCTTCCCTCACTTGATCTCCCCTTGTCCTTGAATGGATGGGGCAGTCAAACCTCCTTATAGGCGGCTCCTTCTAAAAGAGGTCTTATCCACCTCTGCCATCAGCTTTGGTTTAAGGGCTGTGGTACTGATGTCCTCAGAGGGGTATATTTGTGGAGAAAAGGTATACTTTGGATTTCACAGCTGCAGGAGTTAGACAGTGGGGAGGATGAGGGGAAATGCCATATGGATTTCTTGTGGTTTGTTAATTTGGGTTTTTATGAAATATTTTCCCTTACATTGACATCATGGTTGGAGGATCAGGGGGAAAAAAAAAATAGAAAAAAAAGAAAGAAAACCTCACAGTTGCATATTTACCCTCAGACCACTAAATTCAGGCACGAAAGTATATTAGGCCGTTTCAATGCACATAGAAAAGCTGTTGTTGAGTAAAATTATTCCTTGGTTTTACTACTGTAATCTAGGGGCATGTGTTAGAATTTAGAGCTTCCCTAAAGGGCAGCTGTTGGCCTGTAGGAGTTTAATTAAGAATATAGCTATGGCTAGTTGATTATATTTCTAAATCTGTCTTTGGGTCTCTTTCCTTTTATCTTTGATCTTGTAGGCCTAGGGCCACCCCAGTCAGGGCAAATCCACCCTAAAGATTGATGAGGTTTGGATCAGTCTTGGGACAGCACAAAGGTTACAGCCAAACATGTACTTAGTTTTACACCCTGTCCTTGCAATGGCTGGGAATGAAACTAAAATAAGAACAGAACTTTCCATTCCCCAGGGAAAGAAGCTGGTTGAGATTTTTCTAAGCACGTGTGCATTACTTGAGGTATATTCTACTGTAGAGGGAGGATCCAATCCATTGTTCTGAATTGCCCCCATAAGGGAATCTTTCTCTATTAATCTTAGAGAGGGCTCAGAAAAATGGGCTTCCTAATGTAGACACTTGTCTTAGAGCCAGTTCCACACCTAGACACCCACATTTGGCGTCTACCTGGGAATGTCTGTGCACTGGGTGTCCTACCTCTCATCACAGTCAAGAGAGAGCCAAGGTTCTTTGTTGAGGTTGAATTCCTCAACAAAGATATGTGATGCTGTTTGAGATCCCCTAGGCCAAGTATCTATCCTTCCACAGGACCAATGACAAGGTTCAAGGGAAAATTTCAGGTAACATGAGGTGCCTGAAGTGGTACTAGAAGTCTGTGCTTTGGCAAATTGTATTAGCCCCAGATCTATGTGAATTAGAGTGATAAGTAAGATTCCCCATTCATATGAATGCATTATGTTTAGATACTTGAATTCAGATGTCTGAATCCGCAAGGCCAATGCTACCCCTAGGGTTAGGAAGTGTTAATATCCACCTTTAATTCCTGGACCTGTCAAGGTCCCACTCTCCCCCAGAATACCATCTGTTGCCCTAAGGGTGAGAAGGAAAAGAACCTGCTCTCAGAATCCCAGAATTGTTCCCACACCAGTAGGTCTGAATGCCACAAAACTAGAGAGGTCTTCTAGCTAGAAACCAAGGACTTCACCTCATTTTTTTTTCTTTAAACCTGTTTTCCTCAATCTTTACTGACTCTGTCCCTGTTGACTCTAATTTGCAGTGGAGATACTGGCACCTGTGAAAATGAAAGCACTTTCCATATATCCAATTCCACTGCAAAGCACAAACCCTTCTCGGATTGCTAGGATGTCCTGTGCTGCAGCTAGGAAGGCATCACAAGATTAAAATGGATAGAAGAAGAGAAGAAATAGTATACTTCTAGGCTGGCAACTGACATTTTTGGACAGCAGGTCAATTTGAGATTTTATGGACAACCCAGAGTTGGAATATGCACATTTTAGGTTCAATTTGTTGTCTTCTCTGTTGCATCGTGTCTCTTCCTTTCTCACATCTATTAAAACCACAGACATTAAATAGGAAGTAAGTCACAACAGCATCTCACCACTTGTAGGTAATGTTTGGCTGGGTGGTTAATGCCTTAACTAATCCTTAATGCAGGGACTTTACTAACCTTGTGCAAGATCTGAGCCTCCTCAAGGCAGACAAATAATTTCAGCTCTAAATAGCTGACTCTCTTGCTATGCTTTTTAATAAGAGAGAGGTCAGGAAATGGAGACAAGGCAGCAAATAAACCATTTGGAACACCTTTCTTTACAAGGGACTTGAGAAAATATAGGTCAGCATGCCAAAATCAGCAACAGAGGAAAGTTTTATACAGTGCTCCCTACCAAAACCTCTGAAAATGCCTTTGCAATTACCCTGGCCACACTGCTTCCCAGATATTCCTGAGGCTAAACGTGCATTTGATACTAATTACAGGGGATATCTTGAGGAAGGTTAATTGCTAACCCCAAAATTGTAGAGAACCACATGAATTTGTCCATAAAAGAGATAATCAATGTTTATGTGGGACGTATTAGTCAGGCTGTGAGCAATAATCCCTATTCAGACCACTCACTACGACACTCAAGTTGAAATTAGGCACCTGTCACAATATCTTAGATTTTGGATAGAGATTCATGGTTTTATCTCAAGACACCTTTCTCTGACCCTGATCCCCACATAACCAGCAGAGACATAAGACCCAAAACTGGACCGAACATGACCCTTCTTCTGACTAGGAATGAGAAACTATTGCTAATGACTCAAGCACAATTTATTGTGCTTTGGGTGTATAATTCAGCCTCAAAACCTTGGCCAAACCACAGCTGAGAGGCTCCAGTGCTCTCCATTTGACACCTGACTTTACCAGAAGATCCATTTCTGATGATGGATATGACATTTCTTTTGGCCTCTCCTCTCCGACTGCAAAACACAGGCTACAAAAATTGCTTCACCTCCTCAGAAATGACTCACCCACCTTGTCCCAGAAATCTAATTACGTCTTAGATGACTGCAGTTATTCCACTAGATCTCCAGTTTCAAAATCAGATGACTATGGGTTTCCCACTGGTCTTCTGTCACATCTATAAGCCCTGTGCAGAAGTCTTGGGTATCTAAAAGTGCTTCAGGTGGGACTAGACACTGTTTTTTAGATACACAAATTGTTCCACTGGTGTCTGGTACTAAATAAAGACGTGTACAACAAACAATGGGTCTTAAATTCAGGGTCTCTTGAGAAAGTCATCACAAAAAAGCGTATCTCTGGCTATCTTAGGGGGAAAAAAGGGTTCAAATGGTAAATAAGTAAGGACAGGAATACATTGATTTTCTGAGATATATTAAAGAGGTTGCTACAAAAGTTTCAGGAATCAACTCTTCTTCCAGTCCACTGGGTGATGGCAAAAATATATTATTGGCTTTCTTACAGTAAAAGAAAGCTTTGGTATTAAATCTTGAGAATTAGGTAAGTAGTCATGCAAAATACTTAATGGTGTTATGGATTTCCTTCTGGGGAAATTACTAGAAAAAATTTAGGGAAATATTAGGGATATTATGAATACCCTGAGTCACCACAGTGCAGTGAAATAGATTAGGTTCTTTCTACTCACGCATTGCTGGAACTTCTTGAATTGTTTGCGCTTCCAATACTCTAGGAATGCTCAAATATCATTTTCATACAAAAGCCCAGATTATTTTATTGTTGTTCCATCAAGGCTCCAGCTCTATTTTTCCATCGTCACAGATGCTGATATTTGCAAGTCCTTCTGGTTAATGGCCTGTATTTGAATAACTGGCTATGAAGGTTTTTAACTGCAGCTCAAAAGGGTCTTGTGAGTGACATTGGGCAGCGATCTTGAAAAGGGAAATAAATCTTTACAGAATTTGGAAGGTGGCAAATTTAATGGATATTGCAGATTTAACTAAATGCAGATCTAACTCAATGATTAAACACTAGTATTTTAGGTAATTTCAAATGTTCTAGGGTTTCTGAGACATCCAAACTGGATTGGGAGATATGACACAGGACATACAAGAGAGCTGTGTCTTTCTCAAACTGCTGCTGGAGGTCAAGCAAGACAACCTAAGGCATTTTCATTTAAAATCAATGCCTTACCTTTAGGGAATTGGGTTACTCCTCCAAGTAGGAGTTCAACTTAAAAATTTACACATATAACTATAGGTGCTGGAATACAGGGAGAAACCAGTGGACTGGGTGTGGAAACTCCCATTGTAATCCATGGAAATTTTGAATCCAGTTCAGTCACCAACACACAGAAACTTAACTTGAGATGCTCAGCAGGATCCAATCAGGTCTCTCTACCAGGTGTGTGCCTACCAGTACCCAAAGGGGGCCTCCAATACCTAAAGGGGGGCCTACAGGAGAGATGTGGAGGGACTATTTATCAGGGAGCAGAGCTACAGGATGAAGGGTAATGGTTTTAAACTGAAAAAGTGGAGATTTAGATTAGATATTAAGAAGAAATTCTTTCCTGGAAGAATGGTGAGACACTGGAACTTGTTGCCCAGAGAAACTGTAGATGCCACATCCCTGGAGATGTTCAAGACAAGGCTGGATGGGGCTTTGAGCAACCTGGTCTACCACCTCAGATGGCAATAATTATTTTGATTTAAGTAATTAAACTGCATCCCTACTAGCTTCTCAGATGAACTGTGCTCTAAATTTCTCTGAGCACATTGACTGTTTTTCCCCTAATTGAAATGAAACCTTACACAACCATTTCACATACAGATACTGGCGTATTTTCACATAAAACTTGAGTTTGACCATGCAAGCTGAAACCACCCAGAGTTCTGCACACCCCAGACAATTATTTGGCGTATGTGGTTAACATTTCTCAGAAGTTTTGCAGTATCCCACAAGAGACATGCTTTTACACTGTACCTCCCTGCATTTGGGTAAATTGCCTTCACTTTAGCAATTTCATGGCATTGACACAGACACTAGTGTGGTGTCTCAGGTGACATTCTGCTTTGGAGTTGGGAAAGATTAAAAGCAGGCATGTCTTTTACCATGGATCAGTGGCAAAGGATAGGTTGCTGAAGTGTAACTTGATTAAAAATGTGAGCACTTGCAGCCGTATAAACGTGCTCAGGAATCTTTCTCAGGGAATTGCTTGGCTTCCCCTGCTGCAAACTTAAAACCTGAACTACCCAAATTCAACACGGCTCTTCAACACTTGTTTTTAAGCATGTGATGAAGCGAAACCCTTATGCCCCTGCTCACAGCTGAGTGAGTTTTATGTTCTCTACTAACATATTATTTTTTTTCCAGATTTTGCTTCTTCATTTTTTTTGAGTGGGAAAATAACTCTAAAGACGCCTTAAGAGCAAGCAACGTCAATTAAAATAACCCTTGTTTCCAAGAGTGTAACTTGACAGTCTTAAGTTTGCAGCTAGAGAGCAGAAAAAAAGATATAGCTTTTTTCTTTATTTATTTTTTCCCCCCAGTGTTTTCTTTTCTTTTAATAGATGCAAATTACAGGGTGATTCAGTAACAGCTAAACTCAAAGTTGTTTCATCTTTAACAGGGGCCATTAAAAACAATGTTCAAAAACAAAGGACATCATCCAGTTCTGAAAGTTAATGGAGCAGAACGTTCATTTGAGTTCTGAGTTTTCCTCATGTCTGCTCCGGGAATGCTTGTTTGTAGAGTCTCCTGTTTTAATGCAGAACAGGTGCTGGATGGAGAAATTCAAGACTAAATTGATGGGACAGGCAGCTTGTCAAGATCCAAAATAGACCATCAAAGCAGGAGGTGGAAGAGAGCAGGTTGCAAACCGCATATCATCCCCAGGAAGACTAATGCTATTGTTCGTGTCTGATTGAGAGTCTGTGTATTTATGATTCCATAAACAGAGCTTGAGGTTTTTAACGTACTGGTTTTAGACTAGTTTTGGACATGACTATCACTCATCAGAGTTAATGTGCTTTTTCTCCTTACAAACAACTTAAAAAATGAAAATGTTCTTCCTTCAAAAGGGAGTATTTCAGCACTTTGTGTTCATGTCTTTCTTGATTTCTTCTTCTGATCTCAAGCAAAAAAGGAGTCTTTTTTTCTCATTTGTTTTTTCTTTCTCCATTTTTTTTATTTACCCTCTGGATGCTTCCAGTGACAGTGAAAGAAACAAGTGGCAGAAAAAACTGGGAAAAGAAAACTGCAAAATATTCAGAAAATCATTTTAGACACTAAAAAAATCATTTTGGAGTATTAAGGAGTTTTATTACTTTCAATAAAAAGTTTGTTAAGTTCATTTAATAGAAGATGGTCTGCAGTGTTAGGAAAATTACTGCATTAAAAAAAATCCTAGCAATGGAAGAAACAAAACAATCTTGGAAGATTGGCTGTAGCTTTCCACTGCCTTTGTCAATGCTTCACTGGGAGTCAATGCTACTGGTGAAATTTGGAAAAGGTTGAGGCTGAGGTACATATCCTGAGGCATGTTTCCAAGTCTAAGTACCCCACATCAATTAATACTTTGACTGTATAAGTTTGAGCACACATTTCTGATAACAAACCCATGGGTAACTCATGTTAAGTGTAAGGTACAGGTCCTAATGTGTTTCTTTAACCTGATCTGATTATTATCTTAAGAAAGAAACCCTAGTTTCAGAGATCACAGAATCACAGAATAACCATTTATGCTCTGAAATCTGGCTTTACCTAATTTCACCTTCCATGTGTAAGTCCCCATGACTGTCCTAAAAGCTCAAATAAAGAGTTTGCAGCAGTGTTCACAGGAAACCCTAGGAATCTCTTGTTTTAACTCAGCAAGCCTCTTCCCTCTCCTACTCTGCCCTTGTCCAAATATTTCTTTCCCTTAATTGGCACACCATCCTTCCACTTTCATGCACCATTACTGGTGATTTCCACCTCTCAGATGCCAAAACTCACGTTTCTGTGCCAATTATACAGCAAGCTCCAGTTTCCTTCTGTTCTCAACCACCCAAATCATAAAGCTCTTTGGTACAATGAATCTAGATATTTTACAGTTATCACGTCCTCCTTAAAACTCATGGAAAATAGAAGGGTGGGATTTTATCATATATTGAGCTTTAGTGGTTCTGTGAGATAAATCATTAATATGATACCATATGTCTTCTCAAAAGACACAACCTATTGGGTGAAAAGTCTTCACTGAACACTTCCCATGTCTGTCAGGGATCTAGACACTATGACCTACCGTGCTCCTCACCATCCCATGCTGCTCTGTCAGCATGCCCACTGATTTTGATTAACAAAGGCAATGAGGATTTTGCTCTTCACAACAGTTTCCACTGTAGCAGACAATTTTCCCTTGCCGTAGACTCAAACTAAACATATTACTTGGGTGTGTGGCTTTTCTTCCCCACTTCTGGTTTAAATGTTTGTGCTACAGTCACCAGATAGGACAATCTGACTTCAAAGACCTGTGCTTTTTACCCTTAAACTTTTTACCACTGATCGTAGCTCTCTGTCTCATCACTTAATGACACTAATATGGTAAAAAAATTTCAGTGTTTCACTTCAGAACTTCTTGCCAATGGGTTGAACCGATTCTATTTTATGCTGTGGTCAGTTCATTTTGCCAGGGTTTAAGCTATTTTCTGTGTCCACTGGGGACAGAACAAAAGGTCCTGGACTGAAATCGCTGCTAGGAAGATTTAGTTTGGATATCATGATAAACTAAAAGTGACGGTTTGGGGATGAAATGGAAGCACCAACTTTGCAAGTATTTATGAAAAAGCTAGATGCATCTTTTATGTACATCCAGATAGTCCAGTTCTCTAGGAAAAAGAAACACGGAGCCATTCTACTTTATAAAGCCTGAGGTAAAGAATATCAAACTTTGATCAAAACCCCCAAAACCACAAACAAACAAACAAAAAAACCCTCCAAAACAACACACACATTCCCCACCTAAAACCAATTTTTATACTAAACTTCAGATTTGTTTAAAACTGAGGATGGCTTCATAGAATCACAGAATCATGGAATATCTAGTTGGAAGGGACCTCAAGGATCATCTGATCCAACCTTTCTTGGCAAAACCACGATCTAGACAAGATGGTTGGCATGTCTGACATCTGTATGAGGAAGCAGTGTTCTACGCCTTCCAAGAACTTGATGGATGACATGTGAGGTGCTGTGTTGTTCTTCCAACAAACGTCTGAGTAGTTGAAGTCCCCTTTAAGAACCAGGTTCTATTGACCCAAAGCTTGCTTAGGTGACTCAAATATTGCTTCATTGGTTGGAGGCTGGTAGTAGATGCTTATGGTAAAAATCCTTTTGGAGATGATGTCTCTGATTTTGACCCAAAGTCATTCAATAGGGCTTCCACAACCGCATGGTGGACTTCTGGAAAGACGTGGTTAATCTGAATACACTACCAATAAACCCTTGATCATGAATTTGTTGTATTAAAACTGGCCATTTCTTTCAAGATTTCATTTCTTTCAACACAGACTAGTGCAAGTGTAGTCTAAGAGTTAGACATTTATGCCCAAGCTCATCTTTTAGAGACCTCTCACAGCTGATGGAGAAAAGCAGCTCTCTCCAGAGCATGGCTTGTCTTACTTAGCTGCCTCTCTCAAATGAGATGCCTTATACTCTGAACTTCCCATTTCTCTATGCATACTATGAAAGGAAACTTGGGAGAGCACCTGAAAGTTTTTGGTGTTCACTGACGAATGAACAACCCCAATTCTCTGAGTGTGTCTTCATAGCAGAGGTGTTCCAACGTGGCTTGGGACCTTGCAATATTCAGTGTGATGCTGGGAGCTGAACTATCAGATATGTAACAGCAACAAATCACTGCACTATACCAGCTGTAACAGAAATCACAGCTTACGATACCAAAGCTTTTCAAACATTTTCAGACACACCAGAAACTCCTGAAGGAATAAATCCTTTAAATGCATCAGTAGCATGACTGAAGATTTAAGGTCAGACAGCACGAAAGACATGCAGAAAACTTGAATTTGACAAGTTGTTTTTCACTCAAGTCCTTTACGAAACCATGTAAATACTTGAAGGCTATGAAAAATACCCTGATGGAATCAGGAAAAAGGAGGTATTCTCCAGGACTCTTGCTTGCTTGCTTGTACTGTCTCTGGATAACTAACCTAGATTATTCTTGTGGAACTAGATTTTATTTTTGCTGAAGTCAGTATGTCTATACCAGCAAATTAAACAGAGCCAAGTCATGGATCTGGGCAGTGTCCTACATCTGCCCACACATTACATTGTTAGCATAGCCCCTGGCATAGCTTTGACCTGTGTCCAACAGCAAATGCTCAGACAATGCTTGAGCCCAGCCAGGGGATAGCACAAATGAGCTCATTCCCAATGGGAAGACTGCCTGTGGCTGCTTATTTTAGGGTGTGTGGGAGGGAGATAATTTATTTGTAAAAGTCAGAGTCCAAGAACAGGCTGTGATACTATTTACTAGCAGAGCCACAGTCTTATGAGTTGGCCCAAATGGAGTTAAGATCACAGAATCGCAGAATTGTAGGAGTTGGAAGGGACCTTCAGAGATCATCTAGTCCAGTCCCCTGCCAAAACAGGGCCATCCAGAGCAGGTTGACCACGAACATGTCCAGGAGGGTTTTGAATATCTCCAGAGAAGATGATTCCACACACTCTCTGGGCAGCCTGTTCCAGGCTGCTGGCACCCTCACAGTAAAGAAGTTTTTTCTTATGCTAAGATGGAATTTCCTGTGTTCAGTTTTGTGCCTATCACCCCTTTTTCTATTGCTGGGCACCACTGAGAAGAGTTTGGCCACATCCCCATTGCCACTCACAGAGAAAAACTGGAGAGGAACTCTTGATCAAGGAGGGGAGTGATATGATGAGGTGTAATGGTTTTAAACTGAAAGAGAGGAGAATTATATGAGACCTCAGGGAAAATTTCTTTACTGTGAGGGTTGTGAGACATGGAAACAGGTTACCCAGAGAAGCTGGGGCTGCCCCATCCCTGGAGGGTTTCAAAGCCAGGTTGGATGGGACTTTGAGCAACCTGGTCTAGTGGGAGATGTCCCTGCCCATTGCAATGGAGGTGGAATTTGATGGTCTTTAAGGTCCCTTCCAACCCTGACCATCCCATGGTTCTATGACAATCTGAATGTCTGCTCACCCAGCCTTCAGCACAGTGACATTTACAACTAGGCAGTTACATTAATAAGAGAGTAATAGGAAAAACCACACGGGTAAGAAATGTCAGGTGTGAAAAATGAGTAAGTTACTTACTATCTGCTAGCGAGGATAACTAAAAGTGGGAAAAGTGACATCTCTGCAAGCCTTTTGGAGAATGAAATAGTTATATTTTATGATAAGTTAGTAAAAACATGACTCAATAAAATAGGTTCTTTTATTAGACTGAACTACTGTCAAAGAGGAGGTTCCCACAGGCAATGCAGAGACCATTTCCAGAATGCAGACTCCAATACGTAGACAAATTCCTTCCACAAGCTATCTTTAAATTCAGGATTTAGACCTTCACTTTCTTCAGCCTTCAACCTCCAGTTTGTCAGGAGTAAATTACTGTGTGCTGAACTGCAATTTTAAGGTATAAAAATACTTTTTAAATAGAGCTCCTTTAAGCTACTCACCTCGTGTATATGAACCTATTTCCCAAGGGCGGTGTTCCTGAACTATTTTGGTACCCTGGCAGTTTTCTGCAGAAACTTGTTTGGGAGCATGTTGGATGTCATGTTTTTGATACTTCCTTGAGATTTCCTTTACAAGGAAATAAAACAGGTGCAGAGGAAAAGAGAGAGCATTTTTTTTCAACTTTACCAACATTTTGAATGGGTCCCAAGACCATTCTCCAAATTGCCAAGAAAATTGATTTGGTTATGAGGGGATAGAGAGCTGACAAACTCGTGAAAAGTGGAAGGTGTAAAACCAGGAAAGAGTATTAGAAACAATTTGGAAGATATTTTCAGTGAGTATTATAGATGCCTCAGCTGCCCTAGGGTGTCTCAGGTATTTCTAGATGCCTCTTTTGGCACTTTACTCTCAGACAACAAGAGTTCTAGCCTTTCGGTACTGTTGATCAGTCTTTTGAAACAGCTTTCTGATTCCTTCAGTTTCATCAGCAAAAGAAAAATCGCTCCTCACCTTATTAGTCACTGGAAATCGGTGGAACCCAATATAGAATATTCAATTCTGCAGTAAACTGCATTCTTCGTTTTTTGGTGATCATCTGTTGGTGATCTCAATGCAAATAGGGCAATCCAGGTCAACTGAGCATCTGACATGGGTATCTAGGCTCTCAGTCACTTAAAGAACAACCCAAGAAATAGAACTGATATGGAAACTTCAAGAACTATTGAGGAGCTGCACAAAATCTGCAATATTCTAGTATGAAATTCTGAATAGAGCTGAAGAAAGATCAAACATTGTAAATCATGAAAAAGAACAAGATTTAATGGAACTGAATGATTTATTTTGATTTAAGGTTAGCTATCCAAGATGGAAACGTGAGCCGCCAGTGCAGAAGCAGGTTTCTGGACAGAATTTGCTGAGCTAAGACACGTCTGACTCCAAAAGAGCTTTTGCAATTAAACCTGTGTTACCCACCTATAGGTGCAAGCCAAATCAGAATTATTGATGACTTCCCAGGGGTTACTGTGGAGGTACAGCCAGATTAAACATGATCTGTGTGTGTGGATAGACCATCTGCTTACACTTGACGTTCCAGCCTACACAACCCACTTACCAGCAGGTCAACTGGTAAGAGGAATCATGCTGGCCTTCAGCATGCATCCAGGATGTGAAGTGAATTGATTTCCCCAGGACCAGAGCAAAATAGTCAAAGGTTTTGGCCAGAATTCCAGCCTGTGTTATGTAAATATCATCAGGGGGATGGAGTCCACGTTGGCCTGGAGGATTCAAATAGGTTAATAACCAGGAATCTGGAGAACAAAGATCAAAGCAAGTTCTTGGAAATGTTTGGGGTTTTTTTTGTGGTTTTTTTTCTACCCACTGACAGTTTGCAAACAAATTTGTGACGGTGAGAGAACAGGGAAGATAGCCTCTGGCAAAGTAAAGCATTTTGGATTGTCTGTGGACTTTTTAGAACTTGGCTCTTTCATCAAATATCACTAAGTATCATGTCATTTTGAATTTAAAAAAAAAACAACAACAAACAAACAACAACAACACCACACACACACACAAAAATAGCACTAATTTTCATTTTCCAGGTTTTTTGCTCAGAAAGCCCTTCATACCCCCAGGAAATCATTAACTGAGTAAACAGAATTTTGTGAAATAGCAATCTGCAATCTTCAGGATGCATATTTTGCCTTCTTAGTCTTCCCCTTCCCCCAGAATACATTTTTCTGAGTGAAATATTGCTCAGCTGTAGTATTAATTCCCTATTCCTAATCTGAGCATGCAGAGAGACACCAACTTTCCAGCTCTCTTTCTGAAGGGAGGAACTTTGTGCGGAGTGACTGTGATGCAGCCTAATAAATTCCAGGCTGGGAAATAACCAGGAGTAAATTTCTTTACCTCATCCTGTCCCTCCAAAATACCAAGTGTCAATGGATGACGTCAAGTCTGCGTGCTGGTTTTCACTTTGGCTCACCGAGCTGCCATGACCCAGTAACACCTTGGCTCCTTCAGAAACTTTCACACCTTTGTGCACTTGACCTTTTCATTATAAGACTTGGCATCAACTTTTTTTTTTTTCTTTCTCTTTTCTCTTTCTTTCTGGGTTTTCTTCTTTTATTTGTTTGTTTCTTTTTTCTTTTTTTTTAGCATTGTGCTCATTGACGGAGAACAAGTCCTAACTCCAGGAAGCTGTCACTGAAAGGACTGGGTAGAAAAAAAGAAATGGTGTAAAAAAAGATACTTCTGACAAGCTGTTAGCATTCTTGGAACCTTTAGAGGTTTCTTCTGTGCTGGGAAGCAGATGTTGCAGAACATCTGCTGCACACAAATGCAACATGGTTGTTGACACCCCAGCCTGCTATTGTCCTGCAGAAAACAGGGGAAGATTGCAGGTAAACAAGAAAAGGGTGGTAGGAAAAGCAAACTGTCCATCTGAAAGCTTCCAGCTTGGCTTAGGAATTGTGCTGAAGGTCATGATTGTTCTTCTCTACACCAGACTCGGTGACAGGTAGTCATTTGTTACGAGGGATGGGAGGTAGCTGGCTCCGATGCCAGCCACATCCTTACCTTACTGGCACTGCAGTTCGATGTTCCTTAGCCATGCTAGCCCAGCTGGCCAGTCACTTCCTCCAGACATTTGACTCAGCTCAAAGTTCTTGCTAGGACCAGCCAAGAAAGAATGTCCTCAAACCGCACGTGTATGCCAAGTGAGCATTTTTGGTTTGTCTTCTTTTTTTATTTTTTTTCCCTCCCCCAAAAGGACAGCAATGACTTCTCCTGCCATTTCAATTGTTTTCATTCATTTTTATTTCCTGGATGATCTTAACTAGATATTCTTGCTTCAGAAAAAAAAAAAAATTGTAATAGTAATAATATCCTGTCCTCCTCCTTCCCCAAACCACACACACACACGCACACAAAATTGGCAGATGGTGTTTTGCTTCGGGTTTGCCTTTTTATTTTCAGTCTCAAGCCAGAACTTTGAATGCAGTTTTAGATTATTATGAGTCAGATTAACAGCTGAACTGAAGACCCCCGTTGCGAGAAGCTTTGAACATTGAGGGGAACACATTCCAGTCACTTGCTCTGTGTTACTCTAATGATGTCCCTGAGGGTTGTACTCTTTTGTTTGACATGAAAACACTGACTAACTGGGTCCTGCGGTCTGAACTCTAAATTACTGCAGGTAACACCCAATCTTGTACAAAATACTCCCATGGCTGCAGTGACTTTTGATAACCTCTGGCAGAAACAGGGCTTTAGAGATGACAAAGTGCTCATAAACTGGGTGTCTGGGACCACCAGCTTCCACTATGAGTGGAGACCATGGGTGGACTGGTTAAAAGAGTCCCTTTGGGAATGCTGAGGAGGAGAGGGATGCAGTTGGAAAGTTTTCTTCCTAAGCTGAATGAAAAGGCCAAGGACTAGTTGTACTTGATCCTTCGCTGAACAGTTCTATCTCCTGTACTTGGCTGCATCCTCCAGAGTTAAAGTCCTCTTAAAACTGACTTCCTTCTGAAGGCTCATGAGTGTCATGAAAATGTCAGTTGTAAAAACGCTAAAGAATTGCACCAAAGTTTTTCTTCACAACTATTCTTGCATTTGTCACATTTGTCAGCAGAGCGACATGGCTCTGCAACAGCCTCCTTTTATTTTCCAGCAGGAGAAAATTCATGTGAAAGTGAACTTTCAAGGCCTGAAGGCTTAAACCCTTGTAGGATGTTCAAAACAGTCCCTAGGATGTATCTCATGGCTAAAAACGCATTGGGAGATGTTGATTTGTGTACAGAGAAGAATAAATTGGTCATGAATATTTCAAAGCAGTGACTCTTCCACTTACAGCCACTTTTTTTGAGCTCAAGTAGAAGTCTGATCTAAAGTTCTGCAATCAAATGGAAGGTCTTTGATCGATCTCAGTAGGCTCTGGGGTCCCTCTGGAGTCAAATTCTTGATCCCTACAGAGTCAATGCTTTCATTGCAGTTAATCTTATGTACATTAGATAGGAATCCGATCTTCCCAACTTCAGTGGAGTAATACTGTCCTGCACGGGCTGAAAAATCTAATTTTCTGTCCTCTCTGTCAAATATTTTAACAAATACTATATTCCTTCCCATAAAATCAAACACATTTCCAGATTTGACCAGAATAGCAGACTTGGCCATCTAGTCAACTTGATAGATGACTGCTGGGAAGTGGGGAAGAATGCTTTACCTTGCTGAGCAACGGTGAAGGAAAATGGTGATTTAGTCAAGACGTGATAAAAAGTTTTAGGTCTTTTTTAATTCCTCCTAGACTTTTTGCTGCAGTAACAGCAGATGGGTTGATGATGTGGTTTGAGGATCCATTGCGTGTATGGGAAACAGTTGAACTTTGAGATGCCTGGACATGCTGATCTGAGGGAACCGGTGAGCCAGACAGGAGCACTGCAGCCCCTAATTTGGCAGCTAAAATGCTATGAATACTGGACACTGCTGAGGTGGCAACTGGAGGCAATAACATACTTTGGGGAAATAACCCACGGGAGTGTGCCTCACTACACTCTTAACACTTTTTTTGCTACTAATACAGTTTAAAGGAGGAGGATTTCATGAGACCATCTGCTCTAGAAATGCTTGGGCATCTCTTGCTGTGGCATACATTCAGTTGTGTTGACGTGGCACCTAATGCTGAAATAGTTGTATGTATCCTGGTGTCCAGAAATAAGCTCCGATGGGGTTGTCACATGGCAGAATAGGCTGTGGCTGCAAGGGCATCATTCCAGAAGCAAAGAAGCTGTCTTAGTTCCAGCAGCTAACTTTAGCCTAACCTCACAAAAACAAAAATGCTCTTGAGAGGACAAGGTTTTTGTTGGCGCTCTCAAGCCTAAAGGCATCCCAGCAAGCAGGTCAGGCTTAGCCATCATTATGGGAACCCTGGGTCTCATCCAGAACCTACTAAGTCAAAGGGAGTCTATCTACTGACTCCAACAAGGCTTGGAGCTGACCCACTGGATATAGAGAAGAGACCTTTGTCTATGTTGGAGAACATTGTTTTCCTCCAATTCTCCAGTATATAACAATTTTAGAGCTCCTGCATTTTAATTTCTCTCTCCCTGCCACTTCTCTTCTTTTCCTTTTTTTTTCCCCCTCTTGTTTCTTCTCTCTCTCTTCTTTGGCAGCAGCTGGTCTGGAAAAGTTAGAGAAGAAACATGATCAGGCTGTTTTCTTCAGTCGTGCGCCGCCCTCAGCATTGTCTCAAGTAACTGGGCTGCTGTTTGTTAGCCATCATTACCTATTTCAAGTGGAATTGTTATCTGGAGCTCCAGGTTCATCAGGCAAACTGGTGCAATGCAGCAGAGATTCTGCTTTTTATTTGATTGCTTCTTTTTATTGCCTTTTGACAGGAAATGTGGGTGAAGCCCAGGCCCAAATCACTGCAGGTGTTCCACCAAAAGCCATAGCTGGAGGCCAGCTGCAGATTAGCACCTCCTGGGGTGAGGAACTAGTGGTTAGGAGCAATGTCACTGACTCCTTGTTCTTCCCACGCTTTCCTCGGTATCTGATACACAGAACCGCATCTGGAGATTTTTGCTGGGGTCCTGATATTCTCCAATTGTCTGGACAGGAGATAGCACAGTGTGTCATAGCTAATATCTGGGAAAAGCTCTTAAGTTTCCTCTCTGAACGCCACTGAACCTTGACTCTGTTTTGTCCCTATGTTATCATGGTCTGTACCTGAACGAAGGAGCGATGAATCAGCCAGGAGGTCTCACCTTGAAATCCCTCACATACCTGAGAGCCTCGGGGTCACTGCCTTTAGCATCTTCACAACAAACTCTAATCGTGTTCCCTCTGCTCCTTACCAACCCATAGGACAGGTGAAAGGTGAGGGTTCTTGTTGCAAGTAGGGACATGTACAAATTAAAAATATCTACTAGGTTATGTATATGTAGGAATCCTTAAAGGCAACTTCAACATGGGACGGAAAACAGGACTGAACCATAGAATCATAGAATGGTGTTGGAAGGGACCTTAAAGATCATCTAGTTCCAAC
>VXBW01007085.1:170034-185030 GCA_013400375.1 Thinocorus orbignyianus
TTTTTTTTTTTTTTTTTTTTTTCAGAGCCATTGGCAAAAAGGAAGGAGAATTTACTTTTAGAATTTACTGAAGGATTAATTTCCTTCTATTAGGATTCTTCTTCTTTCAGAATGAAGCCGCATATTGAAATTACTTTTCTGGTTGGTTTGGGTTTTGTGGTTGTCTTTTTTTTGTTTGTTTGTTTTGTTTTGTTTTTCCATTTAAAAAGTGACTCTAACAACTAGTTCTAGTGGAGATGCCTATTTTGGCACAGGTGAGTCCCAGCAAACATCTCAGGATGCCTCAGACTTGCAGTTTTCCTACTGCACATCAAATGACACAGGTCTATAACAAAATAACCCTGTGTCTGATTGTATGTTGAGAGACCTTGTATCATTGTCCCCAGGGCTACTTAAAACATGGACTTCTATCCCCAGGGGATGAGAAATTATGGAAGAAGCCTGGTAGCCTGACTCATTTCCTTCTTTAAATGGGATCCTCAGGAAACAACCCTGGAAATATCTCAGCGGAATTTACAGTCCATGGATCCAGGCTCTAGTCCTCCTGCTGAGCAGTGCTTGAGCTGAATAAAATATGTCCTCAGGCTTATTTTACTTTCTTTTTTATTCCACACTTGATTGCTTGCAGAGCAGCTTTTAGCAGCTGCACACAATCACCCCTGAACTCTGTTTCACTTGCTACATGAGGTCTTGGGTCTGAGCAGTGTAAAGCCTAATTAAATCAGTGCATGAACCCTTTGGTTTGATAAGTGACACGGCTGAGCAACTGCAATGACACAACAAGGTCTTTTTACTGAGCCACCACAATTCAGTAGTAGATGCCTTGGTGATGTGGATGTTTCCCCGATATCCAAATTTGTAGACATCTTAGAACCTTCAAGGGATTCTTGAAATAATAATAATAAAAAAGTTGTATCCTCTTTAAAAAACAATTAGAATAACTTTCTCACAGGGTATCCATGAATGAAAAATTCTTTCATTTAACTTTTTTAAGACTGTTAATTTCTGCTTATGCTTCATTAGAAAAGCATTTTTAAAAACTGCATTTATTCTGGCCCAGTGAAGCATGATGTCATGTCATAAAATACAATTAACTGATGTCTTGGAATCTCTAAAATTGCTTCTGCTTCACAGATGATATTCCCTGTAAGTGTAGGAGTATTTGATGGTTTGTCTTGGTTTGTTTCTTTACAGTTTGTTGTTTTGAGGTTCAAAAGGGCAGTAGTGTTGCTTGTTTAAATGAAAAAGAAAGGTATTATTTTTCTCAAATCCAAAAGAAACCTTGAGTTTAGTATGTACCCCTTGATCAGGACCTACATCACATTGGAAGTGCCAAGTAATTCTAGAGAAAACCACACAAGATTGAAACTGGGTGTGTCCAAGTTGAAATCAATTACAGTTAATGACAGCTTGAGTTCATTAACAGGCAGAAGAGTAACCCACAGGGCAAATTTTGGGTTTTGTGTACTGTTCTCACCATCAGGTAATATATTCTAGATGTACCAAAACATGGTGAATACACGTTATAAACTTGAAAGATCTGTTGAGTGTAAAAAACAATAAATCCTCCCATATGCAGAAATGCAAAACTTAAGCAGATCAATTATTTTGTTTGTTTCCTGAGAGAAGATCAAGAAATTTTGTTTACGATTTAAAAAGACTTTCTGTAGGCCTGATATTACAAAACCTTAGGTCAGTTATGTCCTGGAATCTCCTTCTCTGATAATGCCTAAAGACAGGTCAGAGAGACATCTGTTAGAAGTAATTATCTTGCCTCAGAGAAGAAAACAAGATGGGATTATTTCAGAAGGTCCCTTCCAGCCCTAAATTTCCGTGATTATTTTTTTCCTGTCCTCCCGAGATTTGGTTTGGAGTCTGTTGTTAGAGAATGACTTAACCTACTATCTAAGGACCACGTAAGTTCTATCTTGAGTAGCATCATAATATCATAGTTCTTGAACTTCCTAGGATGTACCAGAAAGTTATGTGCATTGTTGCCTGGATAGTCTAATACTAGATGTCTTAGTATTTATAGCTGTCTCTTCTACACCTCCAGCCTGTCAGCCGATTGTTGGCCAAGTTGTTAATGTTTAAGGCTAGAACAGTTTTTTTTCTATTTACCCTCCTCCACAAGTACATTCCCATTCATTAGCCATCAATCTGCAATTTTGGCCCACTTAATCTGCAAGATTAATCAGGAAAAGTACAAATTCTGTTATGATCCTCCAGATTTTTCTCCTGGATGAAGTCATGGGAGAAGAAATAGAAGATTATAATCATATCAGGGGATCTCAAGAAGTTGTATGGTATTGGCTTATGTTTCTCCATTTAATGGCTAGCATCAGAACCCAACAATAGTACATCCATATTTTTTTTTTCTCCCTGCTTTTCTCTGCAGTAAATTCACTGGTTTGAAAGTACAGATTTTTGCTCTTTCAAGTAGGGTACAAAGAAAAGTTCTGAAATACATATGCTTTGCAATGTGGTTCTCAGGAGCTCAGGGACGTTTTCAGCCCCAAAAAAATGTATAAATGAAGACTTAAGAGGTCAACACTTTCCCATTTTGTCACCTGGAATTGGGAAGGAGAAGTTAAGCACACAAATAAGTATAACCAAGAAGGAATTTAATTGGCTAAAGACTGGGCTAGTGGTTAGGCTGTGTTGTGTTTTGGAGGTATACAATGCCCATACCTTGCAACTAACCCACCAATCTAGAAGTCTAAGTCAGAGCTGGTAATGTTACTTACTCCTGTGGACAATCTTATCTAACTCTACCTTGAGTAAATGTCTGGTTATTGCAGAAATATTTTTATGACACAACCTGTACCAGAACCTCATTTTTGTGGTCATCTTCTAATTCCAGCCTGTTGATATGAAATGCCAGGTTATACCTCCTTCTCTCTGTGGTTTATAAAAGTCTCCTACTAGTCCGGTGTTTGTTTTTTTCCTCTGATAAATACACAAGGATCAGTTACATCCTGCCTCAGCCTCTCTCTGCTGAACTAAACACACTGATCTTTTCCCATTCTCCTAAGAAATGTAGCCTTTTTCCCTGTTACTGCATGTGTGGGGGTAGCAGAAGTAACTCAGACTAGTCTCTTTGCTTCAGATAGTCTTTGAGATTTATCTCATCAGGGCAATCAACCATATGGTTTTTAAAAAGTGATTATCTGTCTAATTGTTTTCTCTGAGTGTTTCATCTCTGTGCTCAGATATATTTGCATATAAGCTTTTCCATATCCATTTATCATTGCAAAGTGCTTGGCAAGCATATGGACACCTAGGACAACCCAATCTTTTCCAGTTGCCTGCTGGAGGCCAGGAGGCTGATGTCATGCCAGGATGCACATTCCTTTCAAGCTGAGCTGTCTAGAAAACCTGAAGAACCCTGGGAGGTAAAGCCAGTTATAGTTCTCAAGACAACTACATAGTACTTTCTGTTACCAAAGGATCTTGGCTGATGTAGATTAATCCATTACTTATTATTTGCAGACACTGTCTGTACCCAGACATTTTGAATGACAACCTTTGCTCTCATGAACCCACGTACCAGGGTTAAGTCAGCAGATGTCACGAGAAAACAACTTGACTATCATGGTGAGGAGCATGAAAAGATTTTTCAAGGCCAAACCCAGATTTCCTGCAAACATCCTCAAGTTTTCCAGTACAGGTTCTTCTTCTACTGAGATAAAAAGCTTTAAACAAGACTTAGGTAGGTCTTAGTTGTCACAGTTCACACATGGAGTCCAGTCTCTCCTTCTTCAGCCATCCCTGATCTCAACTCACTTGTGCCATTTGTAGCCTCAGTCTTGTCTCAATCCTTCATATTTTCCTTGGCTGTGATGGCTAAAAACTTGTTCCCTACCCACATCCTATGAACAGCCAGAAACTAGGGTGATGTGTCTATGCTCCTGAGGACCCAGTGTAGTTGGCAGCCTTGGAGCAAAGTCAAGATAATTCAGCAGCAATGACTCTAGTACAAAAGCTATAGAAACATTCATTAATAGTTTTGAAATGTGGCCTGGACAGCTGCAGTGAACTCTGAACTACCCCTAAGGAATCAGCGTAAGCAAATCCTGTTCTTAAAGGACTTGGATTATTCATTTAGGCTTCATTCTTCTCATGGGAAATACTAGGAAGTTTTAAAATTGGAAAGACTGAAAACTGCTGGTGATGTTCATAGCATTCCCACAAAAAACAAGATTCTGAGGAATATGCTCACCCTCAAGCTGATGGAATTCAAGCCCCTCAGTTTTTGAGGGATTTAACTTCAGGGTTTAGACTTTCCTGCACAGCAGTGCCGTCTTCCCTACCTGTCTAACCTGGAAGGGAGTGCAGGAAAGAATGGACATCTCATGAATCCTGATGGAGAAAGAGTATGAGTAAGCAGGGTTTTGACGCAGTTGGTAGGACACTTATTGGGGGTCCACTGGCTCTGATGACATGGTATCACCACAGTGACATTGCTCTTAACAAAAGTAGGCAGCAAGTCCTTTTTCCCATTCCTGGAAATAGAAGTTTGAAATGCCTTCTCTTAAGGAGGTCTTTGAAGTTCAATCTCTGACTGAAAACGACTGTCAACATATCTGTAGCTCAAGTCTTTAGGACCCAGAGATTGATGGGGTTTTAGGTAAGTACTATGTATACAATTTCCTTTTATCTTCTGGCACAAAGTATCTTTCAGACTGGCCATTTAAACCATCTAGCTTTGCAAACTCAGACACTCAGCTTGGAGCAGGTTCGTAAACCCAGAGAGTAAAACATCTCAGATATGACAACAGTGGTTACGTGAACATCATGTTGGTATCTCAAATCAATTTAGGGGCAAATTCTCACATCCAAGTGGTGACTGTGACTTATACCCTAATAACAAGAAGGAGAGAAGCAGCTTGAGTGCAAACCAAGCTCCTTCTGCCTGTGTTTTGCAGCCTGGAAAGCCACCTTGCTTCCCTAAACCAGAGTCAGGGGGTGAGTCAACAGACAGGCAGCACGGATGACCAAGGATTTTGGGCTGCGATGCGAGTTCCATCCTCTACCAAACGTGCTTCAATCACCTCAGGAAAAAAAAAAAAATATCTGGGGGAAACTTTGCTAAAAGACACAACTTTTCCATTGTTATTTAAAGAGTTGAAACAGTTCTTGCTTGCCTCTGTCTTGTGAAATCGGCTGAGGGAGAGCCAACCTTGTACAGATGTGTGACTGTTGAATGCTCCCATACTGCGTGGAGAACTGCATCTTGATTTGGTCTCCTGGGTCAAGAGAGGGCCAGATTGAAGGGTGGAGCAAGGGAATTTCATGTCTTGGTTCTATAACTGGTAATTAAATAAAGCTTGTCCTCAGATATATTTCTGGAGCCACCCAGAATTTGATCTCTGCCTTTACACAAACAGCAAGTTCTGAGTGTGTTGGATGGGGACTCAGGATGCATGGTCCTCTTCCTCCCTTTCCCTCTGGCCTTCTGAGCAGTAACTTCTTATTCCTCTATTTCAAAATCCCTGTTTGTAAAGACAGGATAATGCAACTGGACTCCCTTGTAAAATGTTTTGAATTCTACTGATGAAAAGCCAGGTATTAATAACAAGCGCTAACATTATTACTGCACAAGGGAGTTTTCCAAAAAGTGTCCGAAGATTTATGTCTACTTAGGCTTCATCAGCTTTTATTCTAGACTAGCCAGTACATAGCTTGGCTTCCCTGTTACTGTAATTTAGACCTCTCTTGCCCTTTTAAACTACTCAACTGCTAAAAACTTTCTCAAATCTGTACCATAAGCCCATACCTGGAAAGTCTCCATGCCAGCATCTTTTTTAGTGGAATCATTGCCACTTCATCAGCTGCTATCGATCTCAACCTGGTGACGTATTTGTTTTTCTCTTCCCTGAGGATGTTATTTATGCCATCCAGTTCATTAAATAAATTGAATAGCCAGTACTGGGAGACCATTGCCCTGTCAGTTCTGAGAATGTGTTCCTTGTTGCGATTCTATCCCAGAAACAACTGGCCAGAGGGCAGCAACCCAGAACATGTGTATTAAATTATCTGCCTGCTTCACATAATCCCAATAAGCATTGTTCTTCTTTGTCTAGCATAATTCATCCCTGCCAAAGCCCAACAGACCTAATTTAGATTTACTACTGCTGCTATTATTATTATTATAATCACCATCATTATCATTATTATTGTCATCATTATTTTCTTGGATAAGTCTTATCAAACAATTTAGGGAGAAAATTCTGGTCTGTGTGCATCAGGACATCCTCGTGGTACAGGGCAAGAGAACTGTGATCCACCTGGAGCTGACCTTTGTAGATCCTGAAGCCAAAACACCACTGAGCAACTGGAAAGGGTTCAGAGAGTAGCAACATCATTAAGGAGAACCTGGATGCTGGGAATAGCTGAAACAGCTGTGTATCTTGGTGTCTCAGACTAAGAAGGGCAAACTGTTCTCCTCATCAACGACTCAATACTAAATATACTCATGACTCTGTCCGTGGCTCTTTCCATGTATAATTAATCAGTGCTGGTGTTTACCTGAGCACCTGAAGTTGCCCAAAAATGTGTGATCACGGCCCCCCGACGGGGCCAGAAGCAATGACCCCTTAAACACTTGTTCAGTGGACCATGTGGTTCTCCATCAGGTTCATACCACCCCCAAACAGGCGGTGTGGGACGTGACAATTTGCCCAGGTGCCTGTCTGTCCGGAAACAAAGTGAATATTGATGAAGGGACTTTCTTTCTACATCAGAATTCAGCTCCACAGTCAGATCATTGTATTTTAAAATAACCGTGACTTCCAGATGAAATGATAGTGTTGGACCCATTGACCTGGTTGTTAAGCCATCAGGAAAGGTATATGGAAGGAACAAACCTGATTGTGAACAGGCTGAGACTGGAAATTTGGTTTCCAGCCATTTGCAGTGTGACATTCTGGGGATTACTAGGGACAATGTGTCTATGTGCTTTTGAAAGGAGTGTGAAAAATCCTCGGAAGGCAAAAAAATGGGCTTGGTTTCAACATTTATGATGTATGTGTTTAAGCATCTCATTGGGTGAAGACTTCGCAGAGTGATATCGTTGCTATTTGTTAATCCTATTTGCTTATCACAGAGGTTATCGTATTAAACTCAAACTTCCATCGGTTCCTTCCAGAAGGCAGAAAAGGACATGCAACCTATTCATGGGGATCCTTGTTTGAAGGGAGAAGGACCTCTTCTTTTTCTTCCCTGGAAGCATCCAAGAAATGCTACAGATAATCACAGGGTGAACTTAACTGGTATTGCCATCTTGCAGGTGTCTGATGGATGCTCCTTTCTTACACATTCCTCATCAGGCCAATGAGCAATCTCAAGTCAAGAAGGTATTTTCTCTCCAGATCATATTGGCAGTAAAAGTTGATGGAGGATTTTTGGTCAGGTTTTTTTTTTTGTTTGTTTGTTTTTTGGTTTTGTTTTTTTTTTTGTTTTCATTCCTTTGTTTCATCTTTCTCTGAGATGTAGACCAGATCTTTGGCTTACCTTCTATACTCCAGAGGTTCTACACCTTCTAGAGAGTCACTTCCAGGACCTGCAGCTCTCTAGGTCTCCTCCAGAATCAAATGGGACTTTGTGATAGGCAACTATTAGAAATAGAAACAAACACACAAACAAAACTCACCAACCCACAAGGATTTTATGAGAGGTCTATGGTTTGTCTGATGACAAAGGGAGACATGCTGTGATCTGGTGGGAGGCATCCCTGCCCACAGCAAGGGCACTGGAATTCAAAGGTCTTTATGGTCCCTTCTATGCTCAACCATTCTATGACTCCATGATGGTGTAGGACAAATGTCTGTAAATTGACTATCTGTGATTTACTTTAAACATCTGTTTATATTTTCTTCAGCTCCTTGTAAATGCCTTTTAGAGACCCACTCCCTTGTGAATTAGAGGAAGTCAGAAGGGGATTCAAATGCATTTTGGATCCTGGTCTTCACCTCATTATTTGTCAAATAGGTGTCTCTCTTGTAAAGCCAGTCTGGTGGGAAGGTGGCCTCATGTCTGAGCAGAGCTGTGGGAGTCTTCTGGCACTTCAGGATGAATTTGGGTGCTGAGCTGGAAAAGAAGAGATCTAAATAAAGCTTGCAAGCTGCATTGCACCTGTTGTTCTGTCTGCGAGGCCAAGGCCACTTATCAGGCTCTATCAGATTTCTAGGAAATTATTAAGCCGCCTTGTCTTACAACCCGTGATAACTTAATGGAACAAGGAAATTAGTTTATGGCAATTAGACAACATCCACAGCCTAATCTCTGTGAAATAGCCTATAAATGTTTTTAGATAGGCAGAGCCTGCTCTTTGCCAAGTCATTTCTTAACACACTGGATGAATATCCCGGAATAGGATCATACTTCTACTTCCCTTTCAAAATATGCAACAAATGGTTTACTCTTATTCATCTCAGACACAATCCTGAAATCTCAGCTCTTCAAAGAGGAAACCTGGCAATTTTCAAGATTCATTTCTTTTTTGATGTTGGTGTTTTTGGGGTTTTTTTTTAGAAATGTAATTGCAACACACTTCAAAGTGGTAGAAGATCTTTAAAAAGGGCAAGTACGTTTTTCTACACAGCCTAAGCTGGAGATTGGGTTGTTTATTAGAGATTTTCCTGTCTAAAACTCCACAAAGCAGTAGGGACTCCAGCTTGACGTAGGCAATCGATGAACACTAAAAGCATATGAAAGTGAAAAGGGTTTAGATTTCCTTTTTCATTTTAGAGTGGTTCTCTTCTTACATCCTTTATGCTTAAAAGCAAATAATAAAAAAGAATAACTCTGCTTGGACTACAACACTTATAGGGAACAAAAATATGTAATGCAATCCCCAGTTTGAACAGCGTGGTTTACAACCATTTCAGAGGGTGTTTGATGATCATAATCTTTTCACAGGGAGGCAGCATCCTCTCTGTTGAAACAGGCAACAAAAATGGTGCTCCCATTGTTCGATGGTAATGGAGTGAATCCCGAGTGATGAAACCATTCAAGTACATGAATCATTTTACATGAAAGTATAATTCTCATTTAGTGAATTCTCAAAGAGATATTTGGAATTTTCCATCTACTATTTGCTTTGAGACATTATTAGCACAAGAAATGCAGCTTTTGTCTTTTTTTTTTTTTCTTTCTTTCTGTGGGACCGAAATTATGCAAAATTTCAATGAACAATATCGTCCTGTTTTATCTTAATAATTCAGCTGAAGAGAAACATTTTAACCTTCCTGAAATTGAAATGCTCTAGTGTGACTTGTTGAAATCAACCTTTGTTTGGGGCTTTTTTCATCATTAAATCGTGTTTCTCTGATGTGGTGTGTTAGAGCTAGTGAATCCAAAGCACTTTGCTTACTTTTTCCTTCTGGAGGAGAAAGGCTTTATGGTCAGATTACATCTCTTGTCATGCACCAAGTAAAACTTTGTCAAAAGAATGCGTGACTTACCGTAAGCACATGGCGAGCAAAGTTTATTGGTCAATCTATTCCACAAGAGCTCATGAGAGTTTGAACTACAACTGCCACAAAGCAATGCATTAATAAGATAATAATATTCAACTTATTGGAAATTAAATACCTCACACCAGGTCAGTAAAACAAGAAAAATTTCCAGATGTATCTAATAGACATTGATAAGTACATTTGCTGTCATCTTCAGGACATTTCCATTTCACAGTACTGCTTTTTCTGCCCGGAAATCATTTCGTTAGAAAAAACCCTAACCCTCCTTATCCATTTCAGCCTTTTCAGGGTTAAAACCCAGGAAAGATTATCAGTGTAGGAACTACATCAAAGAATCTATAGACACTGTGGTTCTGTATATAGAGCCATGTTTTTATGCATATATAAATATGCATATATATGTTTATATATGCATATGCATATATAAAACCATGGTTTTATGCATGTACACACATACATGTATAATAAGTGCAGTACTGTAGGAATTAGATCTATACATTTATACTACTGAGGGAATCACAATTCTGAATGGAAGCCATAAACATCTCAGTAAAATAATAATTAAATAGTTAAAAAATGAAATCCCTTCCTCTTTACAGCCAACAAGTTACTCCTTATTCAATGAACTTGTTTTTACACCAGGAATGGGGTTACTCAGGCGAGAAAAGAGATGGAAATACATCCCTGTGTCCTGGGTCTTGAGTCTGAGGCCTGAAGCAGCTTTGAAAGCTTTGGAAGCAGCTGAGTTTTGATGACGGGAAGAGGCTCATGGGGTGACGCACTGGACAGCTACTGGAGTACAGCATCCACCTATGGCTGCATCTGGAGGAGCTGGGAACACTTCCAGACACCGTGTCCCAGTCTAACTCGAGCCACTGTCAATCTGCCACGAGCTCAGGGAGGGGGAAAATAACACCACCAGACAAGTTCCTCTCAGGTCACTTCATACAAAAAAAAAAAAAAAAACAACAAAAAAAGGCAGCTGGCAAGGTGGACAAGGGGATCCTGGTTACAGCAGAGCGTCTGAAGTGTTTCTCCTTGAGCCCTGCCAGCAGCAGGAGAAAGCGTTGTGTTTTGTTCCGATGCACAGAAGTGAGAGCCTATTGAGGCTTGGATTCCCCTCTTAAAACCTATAAAAGTTCTTGAAGAAAAAAACATACACACACACACACACAGAGCTGGCTGGCCCTTTTTTCTAGGTACTGGAAGTCAGACTGTCATCTGTGTCAGATTTCCTCTTGGCACCAGAGCTGGCTGGCTCTCCCGTCCAAGACTGCTAGCCAATGGCAACAGAAAATTTATCATGACTCGACTTCTAATTGAGTTTGCCTCTTTCTTTCTGCTGCAGCCACAGCAGGCTTGGTCTGCTGGTTGTGAGTGGATTTGCAAACGACACCCAAAATGTTCCAGGACAGCAAATCTACATAAATAGGGCATACTTTCTTCTGTTTTTTCAACCCCAGAAATAATAATAATAATAATAATGCCCTGGCTGATTTATAAATAGAAACTGGAGAACCCTTTGGAATTGAGTCTGTATCCGCTTCTACTGGATGGATGCAGAGTTTATTCTTGCTGGAAAATGAAAATTCAGGAACATACCAGGAGCTTGAGCAAAAGAGAGGAAGAAGGGAGGAAGAGGGGGTTCTGAGTGGGGGAAGATATTTTTCTGCTCTGCCACTCACTCTATGAGTGCCCGGAAAGAGGGAAGAGAGATTTGCCAGTCAAAGGGAAGGGAGGAAAGAAGCAGGGGAAAACAGGAGGTGCCTTGAGGAGGTGTTCAAGGTGATGGAACCCAAAAGAAGGAGAGAAGAAGTCATTCCTTTGCTACAAGTCTACGTGTGCACGGCATATTCCCCGATACGGAATTTCTTGTTTTCTAGGGGAGGGGGTGAAATATGCAAGTGGGGAGAAAGGGAAGGAGGATGTTTTCATTCAAAGTACAAAGTTACATACTTGGTAAATAAATTCTTGGGACCTGTGGGGAGCAGGGTGATGTCTCACAGCATGGGAGAGGCATCAGTGCAAGGACCGTAGTGAAGGAAGATCTTGCAGGTTCAATCAGGGGACTTGGTAAGAGATTGATTGTGTCCTTCTTTCCTTTGAACCTCTGCAAGTCATTCTGGTGATAAAAAGGAGAGCAGTGGGGTTACTGGGATGGCTGCAAAGACAGGAGGTTCTTGGACTCAGCTGCTGAACTCCAGGACTTTCTCTGAGGCAGTGGAGAAACAGGATGGACAAAGTGCAGAAGGAGAGGCACAACGTGCTTCACAAGTTCATAGGAAAGGTCAGTGAAACCCAGCAGTATGCAATCGCACCAACATTTAAACGCGAGGCCATGGTATTTAGTTCCCACGCGTGACCCCCTCTCCTTCCCTTTCTCACTTCATTATGTGGTAAATAAAACATATCAGGCCCCGCTTTCTGGCCCTGAGGCGAAGTTACATATCATGACTCATGTCCACAGACTCAGAAACCCTTTACCTCCCTTCCCTCCAAAAAGGAGAATGGCCACATCCAAATTGCCCTCTGGGAGTTGCCCCTGGCTCCTCCTACCTCTTGAGGATCTTCACGAGGTCACAAAATCAGGGCTATGCCTATGTCCAGGTTATGCCTGTTTTATTTTCTACTGGATACGTAAGCACTGTCTCTTTCTTTCTGGATTAGAAGGAGACAGTTGCCTATGTGGTCTCCCTGAGACAGTAACCCGATTATTTCTGCTCAAAAGTCTTCCAGCATTTCACAACAATGAATGAATGGATGAATGAATAACGTTGTCCTTATTTTACGGGTGAAAGTCATCAAGGGTAAAGGGATTAAGAGGCTCACTCAAACTATATAAACGGTAATTGATGGAGCAATAACTAGGACTCACATATCCAGACTCTTAGACAAATCTTTATTTACTAAAGTATGTAAGCACTTCGGTCAGCTCAGTGTTTCCCTCCCAGTTCAAAAAATATCCAGACTGAAATCACAAACTTCCTTTTTCTTTTCTTTTTTTTGTTAAATTATTGCTTGTCTGCCCACATCCTTCATGTATATAAGGATGCACGTTCACGTGGTTATATATGATTGAGGAAATTCCATATAGGAAGCTGTAAATTGTCTCAAGTAACATGCCAGTAACAAGTTGCTGGCATGTTCTCTAAAGTTTTAATGCTACTATTGCAGTCCAAATGCATTTATAATAATGGACCTTACTTTATGCTTGCAACAGATGACGAAGACGTGCACAACCCATTTCCTAGGGCTTAGCTAACACTCGATAACCTGGGACGCAGTTGTGGCAAAATGGCTTATGATGGGGAAATCACGTACAAAGTCGGCAAGGAATAAATAAATCATGGTCACCAAAGGGATCTGTGGGAAGCCAATTTCTGGAATGTCTAAGATAGGGCAGAATTACAAAGCCAAGAATATTTTTTTTGGGACTTCATGTGAATTATGAGAGATGAGAGCAGGAATGCAACTCTAAAATAAGCAATGAAAGATGGGTTTCATTTGGAAGAATCTGTATTGATTTCTGTCTCTGTCTAGTTTGCCTTTCCCATAGATTATTCTTGGTCTGTTTGACAGCTTTGTCTCAACATGTGTTGGAGTGACAGTCCAGCCACGGAGATGCTCATGGGCACAAAACTACAGGAAATATCAAGAGAAGAGCATGTTCTCTCCGACAGCTTGTGATACTATAATTTATCCGGTTATTAAAGTTTTCATGTGATTCAAGTGAGTCCTTTGAAAAAAGATGGATTGTTTGGACTTCAACTGACCTGTGTCAGTTTAATCCAGTTGAGGAGGTTTTCTCGTTTCTTGTGTAATCGTCAAATATTTTCTTCTAGCTGCCTCTGAGCCTGCCCCTCACTATGTCTCAGTGCTGCATAATTTTCTGTCTTTTCCTGCCTATCCTAAAAGAAACAGGGACCAGAGCTGCAATGGGGCTGAAGAACTTAACTGAAGTCTTAAATTGTCAGCAGAGGCAGAAGTGGGAGAAGGCCCCTCTGGGATCCAAACTGATGTCTCATTCATTGCCTACACTTTCATTGCATCATTCAACTCACAGTCATTTTGAGCACACACTTCCAAGAGTGCTTGGAAGTCTTGTGCCTAAATGAAGCTGGAGGAGAAAATAATGAAAATTGAGACAGCAGAGGAAAATTATTTCACCAAAGCTACAAAGTGGGGTAGGAGATGATCAGTTCCTCACTGACCCCCATTCCAGGCCTTTGGATCTTCAAATCCCCTTCCTGAATTTAAGCTTGTAGGCATCATCTTGTCTCTCCGAGTACTTTAACAAAGTCCTTCTAGTTGCCCCTTCATGTCCTCTTTTAAGCCTTAGTACCTCAGAAGTTTTAGACCACATGATGTCAGTGCTCAGGAGAACAAGCTGAACAGAGCAGGAAGGGAAGACAAGCAGTCCAGGTTCCATGAATGTCCTGCAAAATTAAGCAGTGCAGATGTTTTTTTATGGCCTTGGAGAGAAGGGAATTCAAAGTCATAATATCACCCTTGTGTCCAAAAAAAAAAAAAAGGCTTAAACGACAACTAAACCCTGAAGTTCTCTTTGCTCTGCTGAGCTTGCAGACCTCATCTCTCTGTGCACCAAGGCAGAGGAGATCTGAGCATGACACGTCAGCCTCAGTGACACTAAGGACCAGAGTGAAGCCAGCACACCACAGAAGATGATGTGCACCGTTATCCTTCAGCAACCTCATCGTGCAACCCATATCAGCAAGCTGTTATGTTGGCAAGCAACGAGGACCTGATGGAGCACAGATTTCCCAGACCTCACATACTAAGACACTGTCCATTTCCTCTTGTTCTCCACAGATTGGTCTTCAGCTTGCAATGATCACCTACATGGTATGTTTCCAGCTGAGAGTCCTCACAAGGGGAGTCCTCTGTAATGATTTTGGGTTTGTTCAGCACACCTCCCTGTTGTTTGACCTCACACAACACTCTCTGGTGTTGTAGAAGGGACAACACAAGAGAAGTAGGTGCTCATTTTACTCTAAATTTATGGGAAAAAGTCAGAGACAACTTAAAGCTGATGTGATGACAAACATACTTTTTTATTAAGGTCTCCAAGAACCTTGATCCCAACCAGCATATATATACAATATCAACAACTCTCATTTTGCAACTACAAAACAACAAGGCCTGGAAAGTTCTCTGACATTTCCAGCATGGATTAGTCACCCTTCTGGTAAGGCTTTGGCAGCTCTGATTGGTGGTCAGTCCAACAGGTGGGGCTGACATACTAGGGACCTTACTTCATCCAGCCACTCTGCCAATACCAGGATATATCCTTCCTGAAAATGGGGAGTGCAGATCTCACCATCTTCCAGAGAATGGGGCATGTTTGGCACATTCTTGTGTTCAGGGTGTGAAAACACACGTAAAACAGCCCTGAAGTCTGGCTGCTTTTCTGGTGGCATGTCCTTATTAATCATAGTTTTTAATGGTTGCCCAATGGATTTTTTTTTTTTTTTTTTTTTTTTTTTTTTTGAGAAT